>JARJEB010021749.1:0-10078 GCA_030264535.1 Liometoxenus newtonarum | reverse complement strand
GATGCCTTGAAACTGGTTGCATTATTTAACAACATTTATTAAAAGTGTGATGCCAAATATTCATCTTCACCCAAGAGATCTATTATTACTACATCACTTCATCGTCCCTTCCTTCTGATTTGAGTAAATTTTAAGGTTATGGCGTAAATCTGATTGCACCCGGTGCAAATCGGGTTTAGTTGCACCGGAGCAAACCGGCATGCCATTCCTAGAACTAACTATAACTATATTAATCTGATAGAAGACATTTATTCATCAAGTTTCCAAATAGCAAATCTATTAAATTACTCAATGTATTTGCATAAATTATTAATTAACTAAATTATTAAATACGTCAAAGTGCACATAAATGCTTGTTTCGTCATTAAATCACACAAGGAATTGTAATCTTTTACTATTACCGTTCTTTAAGTACGCTTTCCTATTTAATACATAATTTCATATAATAATTAAATGGCTTAATACACATAATTAAATAATAAAAATAAAACGGTAACAATATACTCAAATAATTTGAAATGAAAATTATTTAATACATGAAATTCACATTAAAAGCTATTCAATTCAATAAATGTCATGAATTTTATCGTATCAATACGTAATATATAAATAGATATTTTATCGCACATTATTTTAGTTTCGCACTCATCACGTACAGGAATTAATTACTTTTGGAATTCGTATAAATTACATCTAAAAGCTATACGTAAGCTTTCCTTCACATTAAATCAAAAACACCTCGTCATAGTGTAAATTGATAATAATCTTACTTAATTCTTATAAAGTAATTTCACTTTGGCTCGTTAAAAACATCATATAAAAAGCTACTAGCTAATATTTCATTTACATTTCAATTGTTAAATATATTGGTTAGGTTTGCGATTTTGGCACTTTGTATTGTTTAAATACCTTAAATAAGTTAATTATTTTTTGATATATTATGTACTACCAACTACAAATGTCAAGGTTATGGCTATTTCCTTCTGTGTGTGACTGTTTATGTTTCCTGCAAAATTTGTGAAACTGTAATTGTTTTGCTTCTTTTCAAAGAGAAACGAAACATTTCGAACAAGTTTTCTTCCTTAAATGTGACTAAACAGCAGAGTGCCGTCCAATGTTACTTCCAGAAGTAGTGTAAACTTGTTTTCCATCAAATTCTACGGAAACGTTTCTCTTGTCGCCGTTGAGGATGGGCGGTGATGTGTTGTCACGATTCTCTGGGCTTAACGGCTCCTTCTCGTCGCTTTAACATTACAACCATGATTACTATCATTATGTGACTTGAAGACGCGCATATCAAGTACTTAGCAAACATAATATGGTCAATAAACATTTATAATAATGTTAAACAACAAACAAGAAGCGTTCAAATAACCAAAACACTGAATAAACAAGCAAACGTTGTGTGTTATGTACAGATGGAAACTCAAAAGGATAACATTTACATGCTTTAATCGAGTAACACAATGTCGGGACAACACTGAGCCCAGCTAAATCTAATCAATAAGGTACTATTTACGTATTGCTTCCTAATTAAGTCAATATTGAATTTTGTAGCAAGTTAAGTGAAACTTTTCTACTTGTTTTATTGGAAAGGTTGATGCTGGAATGCAATAACAAGACAATATGTAAATTATAATTAAAATGCATATGATAATATATGATAAAATGGCTTACACAGGTGAAGGGGCCAATTTTACGGGTAATGGCAGATTGAGACTATTCGGGTGCGCCGGAGCAGCTTTGTAACTGCAATAAGGCAGCGGAAATCGCCAACTGTATAAACTGATATTCGTGAAGTTGTTAAAAATAGTGCCGCAAATATTTGCAAGTACAATTGAAGCGTGTTTTTCAAAACAACCTGTGCAAGTTTTTAATTGATATTTTTGTAAAAATGTTGTTTAAAAGAAACGCTGCAATAATATTATTTGCGTGTGTCATTCAATGATTTTTTTGCATAGGGATGATTCATTAATATTGTTACTGTTATTTGGTAGCACTATTGGCAATTTTAATGTATTAATGATAATGTATTGACAGCTTAATGTGATTACCTTCCAAGTTTTGGATCTTCTTCGTCCATACGCTTTGAACGTGAGAATATCAAGGCAATGATTCCAGCACGATTGACACAAAAGCAAGTAATATCCACAGCAATAAGTATGAAAAGAACTGCAAGTACGACTATTCCAATTATCATGGCGCTGCTTATTGCTGGCGGATCGTGACTGTAGATCTTCGTGTCGTAACCTAAATGTAAAAAATTTGTTAGTTATATGGAAAAAAAAATATTTTGTTGCTAACGATTACGAAAATAGATACATCAAGTAGAAACGTAGATATTAGTTTTGTGTAAATTTTAATATTTTCGTAGCGCAATAAGTGTAACAAGCAAAAAGATTCCCTAAATAATGGACTATAAAAATTCAAATAAATTTAATATCATTTCAACATTTTGAAATTAACACAACAAATTCTCTAGAAAATATTTCTTCATGCTTCTATTTATGAATACCAGGTTTAATTATTTAATTTTAAAAAAGAAAAATTTCAGAAATTTATTTGCAACTGTAATAAAATCCGTTTTTATTGTTTTGTTTTATTATGCACAGCTAAATAACTTGCTCGGGTAAATGAGAAGGAAAAAGTTGCAATGTTAGCGGTTAAAATGCTGATCTTCCGGTAGTTTAAAAGCCACGGTTAATAAGAATAAAAAATAAATACATGCGATAAAAGCTCATGGAGCAATGATAATAGAAATAATGAATAAAATCATGCACGTGCTGCAACTATAAACTACTTTAAGCAATGACTACTTATACAGTTAGTTGTGTTATACCTTTACATCCATCATAAAGATGTAAATCTACGTACGAGTACAATTGCTGTTGTATATTTTATTTTAGGATCATCGTTGGACCAAAAAGCGCACCTCTTCGTTCAGCTTTCTCTCGTCAGATCACAATATTAAATACGCACACACAATAAAAAAATAAATAAAGCAATATCACTTCTATGTTGCGGCTGTAATAGGTACATGTTGAAAAAAGCCACTTTACGTCACTTCACAAAAGCGTCAGGTTTTGTATTCTAGATAATAATAAAATAATATTATAAATTATACTTTATCAAAACAAGAAGGGATAACAAATATGAAATATTTTTCGGGTAAAATATTCCTTTTGTCTTGTCATTCAGTTACAAATAAAAAATGTAAAATAAAACAATTCCATTGAATAAATATAGAATATCAAAAACTGTTACAAGTTACACCTTCCGTAATGTTAATAGGGATGATTTCGGCCAACAAATATTTCGCACATTTACACACTTTTTCTGTGCATATTGTTCTTGCTACTTGTTATTTCTCTCCTCACTTTTGTTTAAGTATAATAAATCTAAATAAAACAATTTATTTACATTTCGTAACTTTCCTTCATTTTTCATTTTCTTTTTCACTTTTTCATAATTTATATATTATATATAAAACAGTTCTTTTCATTTTGCATACTAATTATAATAATAGTATTAACATCAAATCAAACACAATATGTTGATATAAACTTATTTCATAAGTTTACAAATAACATATTAATAAATTTTTAATATAGTTTATATAAACCTTTCCACTTTTCCTATTTCTTACTATTATTATTTGTTTTTTTTTTTATAAAAGTTATGCGTTAATCAAGAAAAATAGAGATTGAAAAGAAAACTTAATTTAAAAATGATTAAAAATGTTATATTAAATTTTGTTGAATGTCAAATGTTTCCGAGATGTACTTAATACATAATGATTTCGAGTTTGATGTTTTATCCGTAGCTATGATGTAAGTTGAGTCCGAAGTTATTGTCGTTAAAATAATTTGTCAAAAATGAATAAGTAAAAACTAATTCTGTAAATATTAAATATCAAAGAAAATTAATATTGAATACGCATGCTGCTTGTTTCATTTAATTTCATGCATTTGTAAATTCCATGAGTTCTTTAATTGGATGACAGGAAGATCCATTAAAAATAACTTATTTTCAATTATCAGTAAAATTTACAGAGAAGAAATTTTAAATATAAAACTTACTTGTTTTTAAATGAATATTCTACACCTCAACATTTCAAAGTAATAACTTTAGGCTATGAAAAGTTGATCAATTATTTTTCGTTAGGTCCGATTAAAGAATATTAAAAATTTGGGCATAAATTTGGTCTAATAGATTTTTCCTTTGAAAATACTTATTGCAGAACGTACGAAATTTTGTTCATGCATTTTCATCACAAGGGCATATTCAGATAAATATTTTGTTCATATGAAATAATAACAAATTACATTGAGTGCAAAATGTTTCAACATAAATCAATCACGATGATTCAATATATTATTTATTTATATAGTTATTATAAGTAATATTTTTTGTTTATAATTTACAGTATATTTTGGCAGCATTTGTTTTGTGTTTCAATTTGTTTTTATTAGTTCAAGTTCTATTTATTACTTTTCTTTTAAAAAGAAAAAGTTATTTTATATTGGCGACTATATGTAATTGGTTTGCCGATAACATGATAATAATTAAATATTAATAATACAAATTTAACAACTAACTACTTATTATTACATTCGTTCTTCATGCTCATACACACAATAAACTATAATTAATCATTAATATTGCAAAAACTGACAATAATAAAAAAAGGGAAATTAGTTTTTTGATTGCGACTACAAATGTAACTACAATTTCAATTAATCAATTAAATTAAACACAAAAAACAAACAAATTTGAACATAACACATTAAACATATCAAAAGTACAAAGAACAAACATGAAATTATAATATTTTATTATAGTAGTTTATGTATAACTAACGTTCTAATTCTTTCTTTTGAATTAAAAATATCAAATTTTAATTACCTAATTATAATTCAATTAGTCATACATAAACTGGCACCATTGATATCAATCTTACAATAAAAACGGATTACAAAATGCAAAAAAAGAAAAATCAAGTTGCATATCTACTATGAAGAATCCTCATGCTAATAAAAATAAAAAAATATGAATTACAGCGAACTGTGCGCATTTTATTCGCTTGAATAGTCTAAGACTATAATAATATCATATTGACTATATCAGTTTCTTTTGGGATGATAGTACAAATTAATTTCGAGATACAAACTGCGATAAAGAATCTTGAAAACGGGTAGATGCAGAACGACATCAATAATATTCATAACAACTATCGTTATTAATTAAAACGAACTATTGAACGATTTGCATGCTCATAATTGACTTACGAAAAACATGGTCATTAATCAACGATTGATTCGGTTTTGACGTGTTTTTTGCCAAGAGTGGTAGGTACTTATTGTAATTGTTTGGTATGTGTTTATAAGTTCATAGTATAAGGTAAATCGTTATAGTAAGTCTGGTCACATTTATCAATAACTAATTTGTTCGTACGAATATGAGTATAAAAAGTCAAAAACGTTATGTTTATGCGAAAATATATAAGTACGGTATGATCACGATTTATAAAAATTTATCTCATGTTAGTGTACTTGTAATCAATCGATTTTTCTGCTTCCACAACTGATAATGTTATATAACGTTATATAACGTATAATGTAATGTCGCGAAAAAAAAAATAAAATAAAATAAAATCCCATAAAAAATCAATAATTTGTTATTAGGTTTAACTAATTGATTAAGTTTGTGCTGATTAATTTAGACTAAACTCGCTTTTCGTAAAAAAGAGCGCTATGAGCAGCGACGCAGCTTGAAGAAGTATCGAGATCGTCGATCTCGACGCTGTCCCGTGGTATCTTCCTACTACAAAGAGTAGGTATTATAATTACTCAATTAATCAATCGGGCATACACTCAGACACATATTCTAAACTACAAAATGACTATATTATAATCAATAAAAATAATTCTTATAATAAAGATAATGCTACCGAAAACTTTGTTGGTTCGTTACACAATGGATAACATAAATTTATTAACAAAAATCACATCGTTTAATAATCTTCTTCTTACTTAAACGATATGACACTTTTGGAGATAATTGTAATTAGTAAATTAATCGTAACTAAAATTTGATTACACGCAACACGTGGGACTTGGCTAGTAGTCGCATCGTAAGTAAAGTACTGTTGCTGCTTACCTCGTGCAGTCTTGACGCGTATTTCGGCAGGTGAACTAGCACCAATTGCATTATGTGCTCGCAATTCGATTTTGTACGTTGTATCAGCGTTTAATTGATTCAAATCGTAACTGGTATAAGTGTATGATTGCGTTATTTCCGAACTGCATTCGCTGTCTGAATCTTTCCATTCACCATTTATCCGGCGAGTCTGTAACAAAGACAAAAGTGAGATACTAATCGAAGTCAAAGTGATATTTTGAGGAAAAAAAGACCAATCACTAATGTAAATGTAAAATAATGTAATACAGTGATTGCAAGCCGGTTTTCACCGATGCAAATAAACAGGGTTTGCAATCAGATTGTCGCCGTAAACTTAAAATTTAAAATTATTTGAATTTTATTGTCGAATTACACGCTATCTAACGGTTGCACCGAATGCACCCTATTGGTGCATTCATCATTGCACCCGGCGCATTGCTTTCGATATGCCATTTTAAACTACTCAGAGTAGTTAGAGTGACATATCTAACGCATAAAATGGATGCAAACGATTGCACCCGGTGCAATGGGTGCACTCGGTGCATTCAATCATGGCACCCGGTGCTTTGGCTGCATAAACGTGTGCAATCAATTGCACACTGAATAATTCCTTTAAAGCATTGTATTCGCTTCTAAGTTAAATGTGAATGTAAAAGTTAATTAAAGGTAGGTAATAAACAAGAACGAACGGATGTTCATTAAATGTCTGCCGTACTCGCAAAATATCCACCCGTTACATGTAAATAACAACATAGTGTTACAGTGATTGGCAGATGGCAGAAATTCATTTGCTAATACTCACAACACAATATCTAATTAGATAGCTGTCGATAGGATCTCCATTGTCGCTCGGCACGTTCCATCTGAGTTCGAAGTGATCGGCGTATGGGCTGTTCGCGACGAAGTCTCGCGTATTTCCTTCCTCTAAATTCGACACTAATATCTTCGGTTCAGCAGGAGCTGAACGTCGCGGCATAGTTATCTGTTGGTTGTTACTGAATCCACCCATGCCAACGTCGTTCTTGGCAGAAAAACGGAAGTTGTACGTCTCTTGCGGAATTAGATTCTCGACAATGTATGGGGCGTCTGGGAATAAAAGTAAAACAAATGATTTTGTCCTCCTAACATCCCTACTCACATCTATGTATCCATGAGAAAACAAGAATGGGAATACAAAGGGAAATAGATTGACAACGAAAAAGAAAATGGAAGTTACAAGATGTATCTAGAGTATTATTTTCAGGCCGAAGAATTTTGTTTAGGTTTAACTTTGAGTCTCCTTTATTTTAAGATTGTAGCTTGTAACGTGAAGGCTTACCTATACTCCATGTTCTATTCATAGCTGTTTCCCAATTACGTTCACGTTCAGTTTGATATTGAACAACGAAGGATCTCAATGGCAAACCATACAAATTCGGTGGGCCCACAATGTTGAATTTGATAGTAGTCGCCGTTAGATCGGCCCTTGTTACTTGCTGGATAGGTAGTGGAACTGTGGCTTGCTTCAATTCGATAAACTTGCTTGCCTCTCCTAGAAAGTTTTTCGCGATGCATTCGTATTTCGTATACAATCGTTTTTCATTGTAAGGGTTAACAATTAAACTAGATTGTGGACCGTGACCTTCGATTTTCATATTTGGAATTCTGCCATCTTCGGGACGAATTTCAACACCACCTAAACGCCACGTGATTGTTGCATTCGGGAAGGATTCAGCGATACAGGTAAGATTGCCAGGTTTATTATCCCAAGTCCATACGGGCGGATAATCCTTTGTCTTTTCAAACGTTGGTTTGAACTGTACCGCAATATGTCCATTCTTATAAGCAGTACCTACTTTATTTTCGGCAATGCATTCATATAAACCATCATCAGCACGATTCACACCGTAAATGTTTAAGGTGCCAAACGTTTCACCTTTTAAATCGTCTGATTTTCGTTCAATGACAATACGTGTATCACGCTGTTGACCAATGGTGAAAGCATCGCGAGAACTACGTTTTCGAAAAACAATATTAGGAGTAGGTCGACCAAAAGCCTTGCAAATGATTTTCATTTCGGAACCAACAGCAGTCGTAACGTTGATGTACTCGTAAATTCTTGGTTTGATCAGCACATTTATTTTCACTTTAGTTTCAACACGTCCAGCTGGATTTTCAGCAATACATTTGTATTCATCATTATCGGTAAATTCGGCCCTCGTGATAAGCAGAACACCAGTATTTTTCTTCACGCCAAACCTATCAGTTTCAGCCAAATTCTGGCGGCCATTCATCTTGATCCAAGTATATTCCGGAGGCGGCTTGCCTGTGCCTTTGCATTGGACTGTTGCTTGCTCTCCTTCAACTATAGAAACTTCCTTGATCTGCTCGAGGGTAGGCGGAATATGCACTTCAACCTTCAAAAGCATAGACGAATCATGTTTGTTAAGATCTAGCGGAGCAAAGTTTCAATAAAAAAATACCTTTATATTGCGCTCCTTGATGTTACCCGTATGCACAACCACTGCTCTGCATGTGTAAACACCATCATCTGCTTCTCGTACGTTCTTGATCAACAAACCCTTTGGGCCTAAGACGAAACGGTCGTTGCTTATTATCGGCACGCCGTTTCGGACCCAATCCACAATCGGTGCCGGATTTGCTTGCACCTCGCACCGGATGTTGTAATCTTTGCCGATAATGGGAAATTGATACTCGGGCGCGTCGATCCATGTAATATCAACTGAAAAGCATAAATTACAATTTTACAATATCCTAGTTGTGCTAACATGATAAATTATTACTCACTGATGGTTTCGACTTTAATTGAGGCTTCCAATGATTCGGTATTTGCGTATTTTGCTGTACATTTATAGTCTCCTGCTAAGTTTTCGGTCAGTCTTGTAAAGATTAATACGGCCCCCGGTTCACCAGTGAAACGCTGCAAGGAAAATATTTTGAAATTTTGATAGTCATTTAATAAGAGACAAAGTAAAACTGGATAAATTAGTTTCATTCTAAAGTTGATCTTATTCTAAAATAGAGATTTACTTTACTTGCTTATTACCAAGAAAATCACAAAAAGCTCCCTGTTAATCTAACTTTCTTGTTACTAAAATTTGCAAAATTTTCTCATATTCAAGTTCTCCCATTATATCAGCATGCTCCGTATGTAATGAATCACGTCTTGTTCGGTTGATACAAATGATATATTACGCGATAGGATCAACCCATATCAAATTAAATCCAACGCATAGCAAAATTCTCTTTTCTTGATTAGCTTAGACATGTCTATCTAGAAGAGTACCAAGAAAAGAGTAGTTTGAAAATAATATTTAAATGTTGTAACATTAATTCCGCTCAGGATCTATTAACAATAATATTTTTTGAAAAATTCGGTGAGTGGCGGCAGATTTTCATTTTCTCTATTTTACCTGAATGTAAATCGGAGCTTCGGTGTTCGTATTCTCAATTCTTTTATTCCTAGGATCTCTCCATTCTAACTGTGTTATCAGTTTTAGGTCCTGGACATTCGGTTTGCACGTCAATGCTAACTGTTGACCGACAGCTTTGATTATTGTGGCGCTTTTCGGTTGGATTTCCAATGTTGGCGACTGAGCTGCACCTAAAACTGAAAATAATGAAATAAATTTTAGTTGTTTTTACTAGAGATGTAACGGATATCCGGTAACTATTCGGTATCCGGCCTATCCGGCCGAAATACCGGATACCGGATAATACCGGATAATCACTTAATATCAGGCCGGATACCGAATATTGGAAAAACTACTGATATTCGCAGAAACAACTGCAATAGGTTTAATATTTATATGGTAAAATAATAAATAATACAACAGCATAAATTATAGGCAGCGTTTACCTTTGAACGTAAGAAAAAAATTCGAAAAAATTAGTACTC
>JARJEB010021736.1:0-20768 GCA_030264535.1 Liometoxenus newtonarum | reverse complement strand
CTGCAAGTTGAATTCCATGGTTGAATTTGTAAGTTTGAAAGCCATACTGCAGTATAAAAATTAAATTTTGTCGTCGCGGATAAAGTATAGTATTCAATTCGCGCATAATGCAGGATGTTTATTATACGCTCGGGCTTTACTACACTCGGCTTCGCTTCGCTTCGCCTCTTGACGTAAACTTGCCCTCGCGTATAATAGCCTGTATTATGGGCTCATTGAATAATATACTATTAATAATATATCGATAAGGACATTAAACACATCAAAGCATTATTTTTTTCTACATAAATTCTTACTTGACTCGCTTTGACCTCGAGACGACGTTGCAGTTTTTCCGTTTAGCTCCATCATGTTTCATATTTCTTTTAAATAATTTTAACATTTTTAACAATAAAACGAAGATTTCAGGTGATTAATGCACTCCTATTATATTGACCAATCACAATACTCGATTTTGAAGTTGACATCCAATCATTCATGTATCGTTTCCATTAGGCAAAAATTTTCGAAGCAACTGCATTAGAAAAAACCACTCGAGCTGCGCTCTCGTGGTTTTTTCATGCAGTTGCTTCTCAAATTTTTTCCATGGCAACGATACCCTCATGTGACAATCAGTTTATCCGATAAAAAATTAACCTCTTGTGTAATTACCCCCGATAATTAATTTATTGGAAACTTCGATGAAGTAAACCCCACAACGCACATGCACAACAAATTGGCGCCCAACGTGGGGCAGGATAACGACCATCTTTTTCACATCCACAACACATGTAAATTTCTCATAACAAAGAGATGTCTTTTGACACCTTTACGCTTCCAATTAGCTTCTATCATATAAGCATAATATAAAATAAAAATACTTATCATTTTTATCCTTTGTCTTATCCTTATGATTATAGTCGATACTTTTGGCTATATTCATTGTTACTTATTTTTGTTTCTAATTTCTGAGTAAAACTTTGGGCAGGGATTTTATTCCCCGGCAAGCAAGTCGGAGAAAAGTGTTCGACGAGTTTCACGCTTAAAAACAAAATCTCGGCCCAGAACGCAATATGTACTGTGTTGTTGTTCTGAGTGCAAAGTGGAAATGGTACTCAAAGAAGATGCACTGCAAAACCACAAACAAACATTTTCTTTGCTTCGTTGCATTACATTCCATGTTTGCGTGGAGCAGCAATGTGTTGAAAAACATCGACATTCAAAAGTACTCTCAGTATTCAGTAGATTTTGTCAGTACCTATGCCAACAAGCCATATTCACATTTGTTCAATTGTTCAAAAATACTCTGTAAGAGCAATGTAATCATTTTTATCCACGATTGTATAGTATTAATGCTATTATCATACTGGTTACACGATATTAAGAGGGGGCTTGTACTCCCGCCGTGTTAAAATATATTAATCACTAGTGATTAATGGTTCGCCCATACGCAGTTGCGCTTCCAGGTATGTTTATCCCCCATTTTGGAAATCAACATAAGTACAGTGTAACGTTGGTTGCCTATAGTAAATCTAAATTCGCCATCTAATCCTAACAAATTCAATATATCAATTAATTATATACAATCGTGGATAAAGTATAGTATACAACTCGGGAGTAATGCTAGCCATTACTCCCTCGTTGTATAATATACTATTATTATACTGCTTCAGTGACTGCTGTTTCAGCAAGATTTGGAGTTTTGTTATTATGACTACTCTGTACATCAGGGGTCGGCAATCTATTTAGGATTTCGGCCACTTTTAAAAGAAAAATTTTTCCGATTACCGCACTATTCTATGAATTTAATTAAAGTTCAATTAACAATTAGCAGGAACAAACATATTCACCTTTATGGCAGAGCGGAGCGATACTTAATTCGTTTGCTATTTGTCGCTAGAGGGCGGTTGTCTACTTAAGATTAGAAATAAAAGTTTGTGAAAAATTGTTTGTTTAACTTTTTAATTTGTAATGTATATTTATTTTGCTTGGTGCGGGCCTCATGTACGTCAACGGCGGACCGCAGGTTGCCGACCCCTTCTGTACATTGTATTGTAAATAAAAAATTAAATACAAATGCTTTGCTAATTACACACATTATAATAATATAATCGCTTGTTCTGTATGTACTTAGAATATGATTGTGTAAGTGTATGCTGTGTGAGACAGAGTAAGTGGCTATTTCATTGGGGAATTAAAGCAAGTTCACTCTATTTTATCAAGTATAATGTTAATTTTTCTTAATGGAATTTTAAAATTTCTCTTAGCGACTTTACGTTGCATTATACTTATAATAACGCGTGTTATGTGTATGTATACCTAACTTCGAATACTTGTTCTTGGCAAAACTTTTCTTTATTAACTAACATAGAAGAGAAACCGGAACTTACAAGTTTCCTAAAGTTTAAACTTTCCCTATGCATATCTATATATAAAAACGTACTTCTATACTTGTATGTTAAATTAGTGGCACAATCATTCTTGTCTCACCAACTCCTGGTTCAGACTTTATGCAGCATGCGCTCAGTAACGTAAATGCTCACGTCTAGGATGTCTAGGTTAAAATTTGTACTTGACTTGACATATAAGAGCCACTCAAGGATGCAATATGCAATCAAAAGTTGTTTACTAATGAATGGCAGCCATAGGCGTGCGCACGGAGCGTGTCGGTGGTGCCCAGGCACGCCCTAATGCTTCAAAATTAAAAAAAAAATTGAATGTTTCAAATAATTCAATATTTAATTACTTTCAAATTTTCAAGTTTCATATTTATTAGGAGCCATTCTGTCATTATATAGTTTCATTCAATGTTGATGCACCACCCTGCACAAAACCGAACGTTCCCAAAAAGCCGTATATAATAATTTTAAGTTTGGGCACGCCCTAAAGAAAGTCTCCTGCGCACGCCTATGGTAACGATTATGATATTATGAATCAAATTGATGTTCTTCTTTGCACTAATAAATGGTAGTTAACTAAATTGGCAGTTTTCCAGTTTTTCGATTAAGTAGGTATCCTAATTCCGTGGTAAAATGCATTCGAACCTTCTCTATCCTATTATTGCATCCATTATACTTAAAGGTATTTTTTTTTTTTTGCTTTCGCATACTTATAAAATTCATTTAAATATGAATACTTATAAAAATTCCACCTAATTCCACAAAAACTACAATTTGCATATACGAACAAAATTACTGGGTGTTTTGAAAAACCAACCAAAAAAAAAAAGTTTCAATTTCATATTCTTATATTAGGTGCGTTTTATTGCATGTTAACTCACCCAACTTGGACGAGTGAACGATGTTATATTGAGACGGTGAAAGCAGTGAAATTGTATCGTCACGTGTGTATATCTAAATTTTGTTTGCAAATTTCATAGATTTTTTAAGACGATCTCAAAAAGTAATGCCAAAAAGTGTATGTATATTAACTTGTGACAAGTGAAGAAGAGGCGTGGCTAGTATTTTTCCATGTTTTGAAGTCGGTGAAGATGACTTGACTTAGATGACAGTGGACAGCAAAATCTGATAAGAACGCGATGTGATCCGCTTATTATTTTTGTAATTTGCTTAATTAAATGAAAAGTTAAGCCAGCTTTTTCATTAAGTAGTTTTTTTTTATTCTCGTCAGAGCAGGTAAAATCGAAACGCCCTGTATAAGTGACATTAAGAAAATCAAAGGCGGCATCACATATGTGCAAGTTTGATCTTCTTAAACTAATAATAAGACGTAATCTTCAGTATTTGTGTATTAGAATTTGATTTGACAAGATTATACAGGTTGGTAGGTATATGTATAGGTAATTCAAAAAAATTGTGGATTAGAGATTTGAAAGGTAGCATTATTAAAAGGACATAAACACTTCTATATTTATATTTATATTTTGATGTTGCAATTGCAATACTTGTAGTAGGTATATGAATATAAAGTCAAAATATCTCAACGTCAATTAGGCAACTATGCCTATATGATTAACTATTAAATGTGTTCTTTTATTTTATTATAAAGAAAAGTAGTTTATTGCCTGCCATCACGCACGACGACAAGTTGTGAATCAAAACAAGACGATGGATTTATTTTGTCGGTATTTTTATTCGAATTCCTATGAGTGAATAATGAATTTCTTTATTAGTTATGTAATTTTATATACTTAATCCGCAATTATAATATAATATAATAATAATATATTAGACAATAAGCGCATATGCAGGCAATTATAAGCGAGGGCGAAGTTTAAGTAGCGACACTGTAGTCGAGCGGAGTAATCTCCCGAGCTTATAATAACGCATATGCGCTCATTGAATAATATACTATTATTATATTATAGCTGGAGTAGTATTGGAGAGTATAAAGAATGGTCCATTCACCCTTTTTGGACTAGCCGAACGACTAAAGAGCGTTTAGAGTGAAAAGAGTCAATAGAAAATAGCCGAACGACTAAAGAGCGTTTAGAGTGAAAAGAGTCAATAGAAAATAGCCGAACGACTAAAGAGCGTTTAGAGTGAGAGTGAAAAGAGTCAATAGAAAATAGCCGAACGCAGCTTGAAATATCTCATATATGACAGTTAAATATTGTCTGTCAAGCAAACGTCAACGTCACACTCAAGTCATTGGGGTATTTGTGGAGGTGTTTATTTGTGGTTCATATTGGTTTCGTTTGGTTGAAAATGAATCAAGTCTTTTGGCAAGTCCAAAATCCGAATCAGTATTATTGGTAGATTTTACCGAATTGGCTGTAAAATATAGAACATCATCACTTTGGGCTTATTATTCGATGCTCAAAAGTACACTGAATATTCACGAAAATGTGAACATTGACAGGTTTTGTAGTTTGTATTTCTGTTTTGTGTTTGTGTTTTGTGGTTGTCAAGCAAAAAAAGCCAGCACATTTACATTCAAGAGAGTGTATGAAATAACAGCTTTTCAAGTTGAAGGTTTTGTTAAATACTGTTCGTCAAACAAATGTCTTCACACTGCAAGTTGAATTCCATGGTTGAAATTGTAAGTTTGAAAGCCATAGTGCAGTATAAAAATTAAACGCTCGGGCTGTTACTCCGCTCGGCTCCGCTTCGCTTCGCCTCACTACGTAACCACGCCCTCGCGTATAATAGCTTCTATATGCACACATCGAATAATATACTATTAATAATTATGCATTTTCAATTTATTTGTCAAGTAAATTAAGTTCATTTGTTCTCAAAACATTTGTCTATTTATATTTTAAAATGATTAATGTTTTATTAGTACTTTTATTTAGCGTATATACAAGGTTAAAATAACAATATTATTAACAAATATGTTTGTTATCTCTAGAAATATAGCTTTGTTCCAGCACAATGTTCGGAACTGATGCGTAAACAATTTTTGTGCGCCTGCGTGATGAATGCATTGGTCCAAAATCGGTTCACAATTGTTTCTATGTTGGAACGTGAGTATAAATAAAAATGTAATATACAATCTCAGTTATAATACAAAATTGTAAATTGTAGTAGTCAGCATCAAGTCAAATAAGTTCCACATTTCGTACATGTTCCAATTCATGAACTGATCTGACCCTTTGACCGCTACATCAACAAATTTTTCGTACACGTACCGATTTGGTATTGTGTTGGAACTCTTTTAACTTCACTACGCATGCGCGTCAGACGATTCGTCATCGGTTTGACCTTATGTGCTGGAACAAAGCCAATATAATAAAGGTTAATGGAAAAATAATTTATTCTAAAATTAATTCAGCATTAGTTAATTCCGGAATAGATAAAATCATAATATTTATAAAATAAAAATATCCGAATAAAAAAATATAAAGAAGCAGCAGCCAAAAAAAATAATTAATTGTTATAATGAGGTTTATATTTAGTGCCCCGATATATTTAGCTTGCGGATTATTGGTTCTATGTTATAGAAGTGATGGAAGAGAAGATGATGTAAATCTTTAATCAAGCATTATAAAAGTTAAATTCAGTAATACATTAATAAGTATATTCTTTTAGTTCCACCAGTCAGATTATGTTGCGACTTTGATTCGTGTAACGTTGGAATGGTACAACACCTCAGTGTTTAGATCGTTTACTATAAAAACTTTCAAATTCAACCGCACGATGACTGTTATTAATGTGACAGTTGATGTGCTGGATGTACATTCTAACATGAAAGTAATTAGTAATTTTCTTATTTGTGCAACCTAAAACTTAAGTTTAACTGGTTTTTACGTTTCATATGCGTATGTGTTAGGTAGGAAAAATGGGTATCGAACCCACTCTACCAATTGAGCTAAGAAGAAATCGATGTCGTCATCTGGAAAAATTAACACAGAGGACGACATCGACTCCTTTGTAGCTAGCTCAATTGTGGGTTCGATCCCCCCTCAAAAGAGACAGCGTTATTTTTTCCTACAAAATAAGAAACGTACAAACACTCAAAAAATTTATTTAAAACTTAAGGTTGTTTTATTTTTAGCTTCACTATATTGCTTATAAAAAGTCCGTGCAGGAGTACAAACGTACAGCCATTCAAGGGAGTGTTGATGTTTGCAAATCTATAAAAAACAATTATTATGGCTTGGGAGTTATTAAAGAGATGGGAAACTTTACCAATTGTCCATTAAAAGTATAGTTTCAATTTTATATTCACTTTAGAATGAATAGAATTGCAGGCAGAGGCGGACTGGACTGGCCATAAGAACGTATGGGAATTTCTCGAGAGTCCCGAGGCAGCTGGTAGAGTCGGGGTAGAGTCGACACATATGACAAGTCAAGGATATCCTGATTGCTTGCACAAGATTTTCCGGGCCAGTTGAAAGAGCCAGTCAGTCCCTGTTTCCATATTTGTTGTTAAAATCTTTTACATTTGCAGGGCAGATACGTAGTGAGGAATTTATGGATCTCTAACCAAAAGAAGTTACCTCCTCTCGTTCCTTCTGGTGAATATATGTTCCGAATGACGCTTACCGACAATAATTATAAAATGGCTCTTTACAATATATATGGTGAAATTAAGTACCTGAAAAAATACTAACTAAATAATAAATAATTTTCTCATCAATGTTTAAAAGAGGAATTTATTGAGAAAATAAAGGAAGTACCAATAACTCGGTTAATATTTTATTTAATAATTATTAATCTGTAACATTCCAAAAAGCGACCATCTTGACGTTCTTGTATTGTACCATGTAAATCTTGTCACCCTGTACATATATGTATGTGATATTTGTATTGTGTTGGCTGTCATGGAGAATTTAGTATGTAAAAATAGTATGTTTGAGGAAGAGCGAGTATTCGGAGCGAGTTGACTTGGTAACCGAACAACGCGAGACTCGCTCTCTTTAGTCAGCGATCTGAACAAGAAAGCCGAAATTAAAGTCGCCTCGGCGTTATTTCAATTTGAAATTTAATGAATACAATAAAGTTAATAGTCCCTTTATTTGTATTAGGTATACAAGTTAATGTTTCAAATATCATTAATGGGTTCGATCACCAGCAAGAGAAATAATTTTTCTTGTGAATTCAAAATATGAATTATTAGTATGAACAAAAAATTTACATTGCTAAGATTAAGCCTTCTTAAAATGCATTTCTTGATAGAAAGAACTCACGATTTCCAAAGTAATTGAGATTGTATATTATTAAATTAGTAAAAAATAATGTGGTTTGCAAATCCGTTACTTTATCGGATGAAGTTGTAAGTTGTAAAGTACGTGTATTCGCACTTGAAAAATACAAGTAAAAAAGATTTGAATAAAGCTGACGACGAGAATAACTCGAGCATCATTCACTCACTTGTCCAAGTGTTCGACTCAATACTTCTTGGAAAATCTATCGACATTCGCTCTTTTTCCACTTTGTCTGCGAACATTTCCATCTACTCTCTCTCTCTATAGGTTTTTCCTTTCCTTTTTTTATGAAAAAATTTCGAGGAACAAGGAACAAAACGGTAAAAGGAAAAACTTACGCCAAAAAGCAAAAGCCCGCGGGAAAAATAGCAAAAGACTACTTTTAACTCTTAACTGAAAACTAGGAACTAGACGTAGTGTTATCATGTAAAACATAGATTTTCAATTTAAAGACTTACTTTGCGTTTTTTTGTGGTGCAGAATTTGGCATGCTAATTGTAATTACGCAGTTGATTTTCTGTAACTAAGTCTTAAAATGTCAAAAAAGTATTAAGTTTACGAATAAATTGTAAAATCAATTATTTCTTTGTTCGTCCTATGAACCTTTTCCCTAGTAATGATGGTGACTTGTCTCTTGTTACTTTAACTATGCTGTTCTAATTGTTCATTACTCCTTCATTTGTCCGGAATTTTGTTCATAGATGCTGAGACACATACAAATCTTTACATAAATAAATTTTGTATAGAAATTCTAATAGTTTGTAATCGACTTTAGGAAACTAATTAAATATGAATGTATGATGTATGCGTTGTCTTTGATTAACTTCTAGTCTAATGCCTTGTCTAGTCACAATTTTGCAGCATAGATTACAAGATTACTAACAGACATCTTGTGATCTAGCCCATTATCTTTTTCAGGTCTCATGTAATGAGCGTCTGCAAAATATTTTCTTATCATTTTAAACATTTCTACTTAACTAATCAATGAATTGTAGGTTGTAGGTATAGAACAGGGGTAGGCAGATTTTCGAGTGAGAAGAGTCAAATTGTAAAAGAAAGATGTTAATTTTTTTTTTTTAATTTAAAACGTAGTTAACAGGGTGACCTTGCATCTCAAGAGCCGCAAAAGCATGTGCAAAGAGCCGAGGTCTGCCGACCCCTGGTATAAGTAAACACCTTGTATAAATGTTTTCCTTGGAAATTCGTTGACTAATACAAGACAGAAGTCATTTGCAAGAAGAAAGATAATTGTTCGTCTTGGAACGCAAGCATTGAAGTAAAACTGAAAAATCGTCTTTGTAATCTTACAATTTTCCTTTAAATAACTTTCCATAGTTTTCATGATTTCCATTCTATTTGAATGATAGGTATGATCTCATAAGCTATATCATAATTTAAAATGCAACATACAGAGTGATTTAAAATGATTGACATATTTACTTTGCCTGTTCGTTCTTTTCTCGTGTGAGTAATTCACACTTACATCAAACTGAATCATTTTAAATCCTTGTGTAGTTGCGATGATTCTAATCGATTTCTGAATTCGACGATGAGTTAAGACTTGTTCTTCGTAGTCGTGGCCGTACGCCGTAGCCATAGTAATGAGATGAGAAATGATGCTTCAGCAAGTTTGTCTTTCAGTTTAGTTTACAACGAATCAAAAGTCATCAAAGTATCACATTCAAAAAGTTTAAGTTTGCATAGGTAATTCCACAATCTAAGCAAAAACGTAAAACTTAACTTTTTGTTTCAATTATACGAATTTGTTGAGTTTTGGCCACGCAGTGGGCTTTTTTAGACACCCACTCAAAATATTAAAAGCAAAATAGATAATGCCCTAACACCCAGTATGTCCAGTATGTCCAGTATGCCCAATATGTTTAGTAGTGATAACAGGAAGAAAAACTTGCGATTTTTCCAAAGTAAAAATAAATACTTTTCTGGCGTGTTTCGTATCATTTTAATTAGAATGTGTTAATCTTTTAAAATCTGTATTTAATTTATTTTTAAACAATTTCCAAGTACGGTTTGCCGAACATGTAAATAATCTTATAATCGCAATTCTACCTACATAACTTACGCAGTTCAGAAAAATGGCCTGAAATACGTAACAACCGTACTTGTATAAATAAGTTAAATTCTTTCCATATTTGCTTTTCAGTGATTATTGAAAGTTAGAAAATGTTACCTAGGAAAAGAGCGTAAAGTTCTTGGTGTATTTTGCGCGCGGCACGATGCGCTGGCAAGCCGCGAGAAGAGCGATAAATCTGTCGCACACTTCTACATCACGTCAGTTGATCGGTCTCCATCCAAGGATAATTCAAAGACACAAAGCACCCTTATATTTTAGTAATGCTCATTTTTACTTTTATCCGGTAAAGTGTTCATTTTTTTAATTGTGTTGTAAAATTATCGTTATCAGAAACACGAGCGTTTAATTTAGTGTTACATATTTTTCTGAACACATTACTTAATTAATAAATGTGCACGTGCTCGAACAAACCATAAAGATTATTAAACTAACAAGTAAGTAGATATTTATTTTTTCATTCACTTGGACTTGTGTAACCTTCACTTTGAATTTTGAATTTGTATTTGTAAATCGTTTAAATTCTAATTTTGAGAACAAACTTAAATTAAGTTTGTGTCACTTGCACCTGCAGTTAATCGAATCATGGGAAGGAGAAAACCTAAAAAGGATTACATAAATAAACTTTACTTTTG
Organism: Liometoxenus newtonarum; assembly: GCA_030264535.1. Taxonomy (NCBI): domain Eukaryota; kingdom Metazoa; phylum Arthropoda; class Insecta; order Coleoptera; family Staphylinidae; genus Liometoxenus; species Liometoxenus newtonarum. Next base: position 10,453 of record JARJEB010021736.1, on the reverse strand, counting down.
TTTTTGTTTACTCAGTACCTGAAGTCAAAAAATCTTTAAATCTTTACTCACTGAGGAAAAAATGATTTTTTTAATTTATAAATTTCTATGCAAAACTCTCAATCAAACGATTGATAAATTCACAAGAAAGTATATACTATTCGAAAATAATTTGATTGATAGTAGATGGACAAATAATGGGTTTAAACACGTCAAAAACATTTCATAATGTGATTGAATAGTAAATAAATGAGTACACTGGAGCCGAGAAGCACACGATCGATTGAAATGATAATTTTATGGTTTTTAATCTGGAAAAATAAACATAAACGTAGGATAGTAAAATAAGTTTTGTGCGCGATTTTGGTTTTGGTCCTGCAATGTTTGGACGTGTTTATTAGATAATTAAACAGCAGTTAAAGCTGCATGTTATTACCATGTTGATTATTATTCTGACTGTCCATCGAGTAATAAAAATTATTAGCTTTCTCTTTATGGAATACAATTTGTCAAAATAGTACTCTGAATATTCATTATCTACGATTTTATGATTTTTATAATTTTCGATTTTACTCTCAAACTGGCGGCCCCATAGAGATATAAGTCAATAGAGAGAACATAAAGTCGTTTTTATGGCTAGGGGCATGCAGCCAAGGGGACGGAAGCGAAAGGGATTGATTACACTAAATCGCCGGTAACCGGACAGAACAGAACATGAAAGAACAGAACACGAAGGAACAGAACATGAAAATAGAGAAGGAAGAGAACACTGAAAGTACAGAACAGAGAAAAAAGAGAACACTGAAAAAACAGAACAAAAAAAAGAGAACCCTGAAAAAACAGAACAGAAAAAAAACCTGTACTTTCAATGTTCTCTTCTTTGACTCTTTTCTATTTTCATGTTCTGTTCTTTCATGTTCTGTTCTTTCATGGAACCCAAATTCCCATATTTGGTAGAACTATGAAATAGACTCCAGTCTCGCGTCACTTGTCTGTGTCTGTACTTTGGGTAATCTACATTTTTGGATTTTAGTTTGTATGGTCCATATCAATATGGCAGACCAGTGGCATCACATTTGTATCAATACCTTCCCTATAGAACTCTATGGGCGGCCCAAAGCAATTTTACACTGCACCCGAACACAAATTACTTCTTTTGAAAAGTTTAATGTTTTTTTTTTGCTTTCATTGTACAAAATAATCGTTTAATAGATATATGTGGTAAAAAATAATCCGGCCGGTCACCCCCAAGCGGATCCCTCATTCGGCCCGTTTGCTTTTTGAGTTTGAAACCACTGAGCTAAGTTAGTCCAGCATGAATAATAATTTCAGATTAGGGCCTGACGTAAAAATGGAAAGAATCCAGAAAATGTAAACGCGCGAAAGCATAACGTTTCTAAATATACCTATATATCAATATTTTTATAAAAAATAATGAAAGAATAAAATATATAGGAAGCTTATGAAATTCTTCATGGAAAGTAGCAGGTATTTATAAACCTTGATTGTGCAATTAAATTGGCTTCTCTGTTTTTATGACAGCAAACATGAAAATGAGTTTCTTATTTAAAATATAGAAAAGCACATTTTTTCGATCGTTAACTACAATCACGAATCCAGGACATTCACGCAATGACAAAAACAAAACTCTTTTTAATATAATAACTCAATCATAAAAGTTCTTTGTTTGTGCCTAAAGTAAAGCAACAGAACGGAATCAAGAACAATTAAGTTTTCCTATGAATATCTTGAATACTTAAATATATTTTTGTGTGTGCATAATTAATTGCATTTGCTGTAATAAATTAGTTAGTTTTTCTTTTATATGCTTATGAAGTTTGTTATAGAAAAAGAAGATTATATTTTCTGATTGGTTGATTCTGTGGTTGAAGGCATTCAAAAGACTTTTATGATTTTCTCTTATAATATTCATTCCCATATTTTTATGGAGTTCGGAAAATAATAATTTTCTATGGTTTTGTGATTTCTTCATTCTACATATTCCAATAATGCAAAAATGAAAAGAGAAACCACAAACATATAATCAGGAATGAATGTAGTGCTCCAAAAAGTTGTTTGGTAGGGATAACTCGAAAAATTGACGTTATAGCAGGGGTTCTCAAACTTTTACTGGCTGAGACTCATGGTTGAAAAAATTATTTTTCGCGACACATTCGCTTAAACTTCATAGTTTAGTTGTCTTTAGTTGTGTTGTAACGTTGAACTTTACTTTTGTATTCCCGGCCGGAATAACGTGCACTTGACCCCTCTTCATTTTGTTTGAAATTGTGACACACATGTAATATTGTCTGATAAATCAGTATACGTTTGCATCTCGATTCAAGAATAAATTTTGATTTAGACTTGATTGTCATGGACAGATTTATAAACAGGCGTAGTAACGCGGTGTGGCTGTCAGCCTGTTCTTAGTTATAAGGATTGATACCGTGGATTACATTTGGCCTGTAAGCGCAAGTCGTTAATTTATTTTGTGTATGTTTCGGAAGTTAATAAATGGTATTAATAACCCGATTTGATTGTATAAACTATACTCCGTGTCTCTGCCACGTTAAAAGTAGAGTGGCGCCCATTTACAAACCTTTTTCACATCATCCACAACAGCCACCGCAGCATGGTACCTGCGTTCAAGTCGCAACCCACTCAAAATCGGTTTGCGACCCACGATTTTAGAACCGCTGAGTTACAGCAATATTTGTGACTTGTCACATAAACCCGTGTTTTGCGATATGACAAGTCAAGTTACACTGAAAGATGTAGGAACAATCAGATAGTCTGAAACATGCTTGAAAACAGGAAATGAGAAAAAATCATACAAATTTGGTTTCTTCACGCGTGCATTTTTTGCATTTTAATTATTACGTCATACTTAGAATTTGTTTTGTTTTAGGTTTTTGTTTTTTTCATCTTTAAATTGTGCTGAAATTGTGTAATGACCGAAGCACTTATTTTTAAGAAAAAAGTCACTTTTATTTCTATTTTACTTGAAAACTGATTATTTTGCAAAATAATATGAAAAGTGCTTTTATAAATATTTTAATGTGTCCATGGTGTTAAAATCTCTTTAAGGGATCACTTTGGGTCATCAGAAAAACGCAAAAATTACGGCAAAAATAATGCTAAACTTGGAAAAGTAGGATCATAATTTAAAAATTCCATTATTTCTTATCTTTTAACACATTTTATTTTATTTTCAGGTATTTAAAAATTTTTATGCGTTGAAATGTCCTGTTCCCTCCATGTGTACCTCATCTCGACAGAGTGATCCAAAATGACTGACATTTCGGAACTAACGTATTCACTTGAATTTATACATAATGAAAATGACTTAAACTTATGTACATAAAAAAATTACTTATAAATATCCATAACAATTAGTTGACTGTGACCATAGTGTGCACGTGCACTTGATTAAGATTGTCGTTAACTTTGGATCACTCCGTATATCTCAATTGATCACGCGAAGTAATACACTCAATTCAATAATTGAAATACCATCATCTGAAAATACGAATTATCATCTTCATTCGTAATTACAAACTCGACATCGGCTTATGGTGCTTAATCAATAAATCCATACGCAGGAATTTTAATTAATTTCCAAAATGCACGTCTGCCTTCCATTAAATAAACCAAACAATTTTCAGTTTATTACTTTATTATTCTTAAAATGAACATAAAAATAAACGGAAGAAAATCAGAATAAGAAAAAGCAGCATTTACAGTCCAGTAATTTCGGTGACGTAATCACGTAAATTGGCGACGTTGGCATAAACTCCTGGGTAACCACGGACAGCGCAGCCAATGCCAAAGGACGTCACACCATAAAGAATACCATCATAGACCAATGGACCACCAGAATCACCCTAAAAATACAAACGAACAATTCTTTACTTTCAGAATTTGATTTTTTGAATTGATTTGAATTCTTACTTGGCATGTATCGACACTACCATCCAAGGCACCAGCACAAAGCATGTAGGTATCATCGAAGTTGTTGTAGCGACCACAATCAGTAGGTTTGAGTAATTGAATACCAACACCTTGTAATTGAACTGGAGATTCACCGCCATCACTCAATCTGCCCCAGCCGGAGGCATAGGCGAAGGCACCCGTTGGTACATTGGCATTTAATTCTGGTAAACCGACTGGTTGGACCTTGGAGCTAAATGCCAAATTATTTTCCAATTCTAAGATGGCGATATCATAATTGTGGGTTCTCTTGTCGTAGGATGGATGGATGCTCACCTTGCGGACGGGTTTTAACATGGAACCCTCAATAGCATCAAGACGGGTCATGCCTACGAAAGCCATGATACCAACTGGTGCATTTCTAAAAAATTAACACATATTAATATTAACAACATGTTTGTAGAAATTCATTCAACTGCCGGTTCACTAACAGCGCAATTCCATCTGTGACGTCACGTAACCTAAAAACAGATTGTGGAATAACAAAATACGTTCCCCCATATAAGAATACCGGGTCGGTGACCACTTTTTCACCGCTTCTGGTAAATCATTGCATCGTCGATGAACCAGCCCCTGTAAGGACTCTCCTCCCCCGTATTCTTATGGGCTAATGTACTTTGTTATTCCACAATCTGATTTTTTAGGTTATGATCATGTAACCTGGAATTGTCCTATTGGTGTTGCCATGGAAATTTCAAACTTCAAAGCCGATAGGAACTGTTAGCATAAAAGTCAAAAACAATCTTCTTGTCTGACTAGAAAGTGATTAGTGACATCTAGTTAATTACTAAATTATAGTTGCCACGAATTTCCGCTAGAAAATCGTCAATAGTTTCGGAAATTTGTCACAAAACTTTGAAAATACGAAAATGTAATATTTATTGTCACTACTTACTCGTCAAAACAGTGAGCTGCGGTTGCAATGTATCGTGGGCTGATGATGGAACCACCACACCAGATTGAACCAGAATTACCAACGGCTACCTGATAAGGAACTTCGGTGATGTCGATGGGGCTGCCATTGACAATGCGCCCATCCCAATAAGGACTTGGGGCCGCTTTTATTAAAACACAAAAAAATGTTATACACCGTGGGCATTTAGACACAAATATTGCAATGATGAAAACTTTAGATCATAATTCTGTTAACAGATATTTGTGACCGTGTCAAGCAGCGCCATCACAAACATCACAAACTTGTATTTTCTAATTGAACGAATTTGTGATGGTTGAAAATGGGTCTTTTTAAAAAATTATAGAATATAAAGAAATGATATACTTTTTTCTTACCTGAGGCCAAAGTAGCGAGACAAGCAAGAACTACAAAACTGGTAACCATCTTGTAATAACTTTTTCAACCAACTTCGATTACGAATGTGAAATTTGTGGTTTATATAGCTAAGGCAGCTCATTGATAAAAATATTTTTTTTATCAATTAGATATCGATAATTAATAGGAATAGGCAAGTTCACGTTATTTTAAATTATCCTTTATTATCAAGATTGTTGTAAAGTGTAAAGTGTACCTACTATCTGCTAACGATTAGTGATCTTATCAAGGCATAAACATATTGTGATAATTTCTATTTTGAATTATGATATTCCAATATCTATCACTTATCACAGTTCAAAAGAGATAATTTTAACTTTTTTTATCTCTAAATTTCTGTTGAAAAACAAGAATCATAATTAATATTACGTCAAAACATAAACTTTCATATAACTGGCTAAATATTTCGTCTGGACAAAAACGAAAAATATATTCATGTAGAGCTTAAAATTCTCAACATTTCAATTACTATAATATTTTTTCGTAGCAAGCATAGTTTCTGAGATATTAATTCTTAAAGTTTGAAATTTGCAACAAACTCAAAACAATGAACGGCCAGAATCGAATGTGCTATGACGACGTAAATAGATTGTGATAATTTCTATTATGAATTATGATATTCCAGTATCTATCACTTATCAGAGTTCAAAAGAGATAATTTTAGCTTTTTTATCTCTAAATTTCTGTTGAAAAACAAGAATCATAATTAATATTACGTCAAAACATAAACTTGCATATAACTGGCTAAATATTTCGTATAGACAAAAACGAAAAATATATTCATGTAGAGCTTAAAATTCTCAACATTTTAATTTTTATAATATTTTTTCGTAGCAAGCATAGTTTCTGAGATATTAATTCTTAAAATTTGAAATTTGCCTCAAACTCAAAACATTGAACGGCCAGAATCGAATGTGTTATGACTACGTATCAACACACTATAATTCTAGATTTATCGACCCTAAAAATTGACGAATGAAACATTATGTGGAAGATATGAAGGTGTAATTGTATTTTTAATAGTTTTCTACTGAAAATGTCTTTTGTTTTCGTACGTAGCTCCAATCACAGCAACAATTCGCAACACCGCAACTTTCCGATACTTAGTGTACCTTTCTGACGAAGAGACAAAAAACGATGGCACTGTCGTGCCAAAAGCCATTTCGTCATATCTTTACACTAAGTACCGGAAAGTTGTGAGGTGTCCCGCCCCTTATTTTTCTTGAAGTTAATAAACATGAGTTAAAAAGAAAAATCGTTATTTCAAATTAAGCCAACACCTTTCACCTTGGTTAATAAATGGTTTAAATTAAATGAATGAAAAAGGTCCTGTGAACAGAACGAAAAATCTTAAACCACTTGAAAGATCAGAGAACAAGGAAAGGAATATAAAAAAAAGTAAAAAATGCGGAAATCATCAATTACTTACTTTTTTAAGAACTCTATAAGTGCTTTGGAACTCGTTTGACACTCGTAAAACTACTCGGCGATGCTCTATGTCTTCATGAGCTTATCTCTGATTGACGATTGTACCTACAGAGTGATTTGAAATGATTGGCAACTATAGTAGTAATTTATAAATTATATTTCTGAATTATTCCCACTTAGACCGACATGGACAATCAAGTAATAGCATTTAATCATTTTAATCACTCTGTATTGTATAGCTGTATTGTATGTACGCCTACTACTTAGTTAGAGAGTATCAAATTGTGTGTTCATGCCATTTGACGTAATTTGATGAAGACACGAACGATAAGAATGAAAAACTTAAGTATATAAGAAAGAAAACAAATCTGCAAAGAAGGATTAAAAGACAAATGTCAACAAAGTGGTTGGTCATTTAATAAAACCTTCAACTTTTTATTGAGGAAATAAAAGAAAAAAGAGAGTGTTGAGTTGAAAAAAGGAATGAAGAAAAAATATTAAAGGTTTACAAGGTAAAACGAACCTAAGCGTAAAAGGAAAATCAAGGATAAGAACAACAAACAAAAACGGAAATTTCTTCAATGTAGTATCAGAAATAGTGTAAATCGGGCAAATAAAGTGTGAACTAGCGTTTAATATTAGACATTGACATTTTTTGCTGTAGGTGATTTTTTTCATGTTTCCATGTGTTTTTAGGGGTAGTTAATGAAGTTCTCTTCATGTGTGTTTAACCCTCTGAAATAACGACTTTAAGCGATTTGTGCAAATATAAAATTTCTTTATTTATTTATTGTTCTTAAATACACTTTCAAATTTTGTTTTTGTTTATCAAGAATAAATTTTGTCAATCGTATTATACAGTGTGTTTTAAAATGATTGAATTTGCTAGTTTTTTTTCTTCACGGACATCGTTGATTTTGCCAAAAATCAAAAAACAATTTCGATTTAGAAAAATACTTGCGAAATTATAACTAAAATTGAAATTTTGACATCCTGGACATTTTTATGAAGATTGGAATTTTATCTCGGTGCAAAAAGCAATTATTGTTCGATTATAAGGACACAATGGACCCGACGACAAGTTAATAAAGTGTTTCGATTAAAATCTTTTAATATACTTTATCATCATCTATACATTTTTCTCGTCAATACCTAAACAAAATGGGTTTTTATTTTTTTTTTTTTTTGGATTTTTTCAATGTGTTTTGTTTTGTTCGTTTCAATTGGCATCTAATTTATTTTTGGTTTAACGCAATGAACCGATGAGAGTTTTTTAAAATGCTAAAAAAATCAATTAAATCAAGTGTAACGTTGAATATAATTTGCCTGTTTGTGATATTAATAGATTTTAATAACTCCTTCGAAATTGGACCTTCAATGGGAAGAAACGAAGAAAACAACAAAGAAGCTTTTATACGCGTATAAAAGAGACAAAAACAAGTTTAATGACGACCATTTATTAATTCACACGTCTAATTTCAGCCTCTTGCCGTCTTGTTTGTTTATTAAAAGTCTCAGGATGTGCAACAATAAACAAAGAATATTATAGATTCTGTGAATTTTTCATTACAATTTACAATTTTTGTCTGCTTGCGAAATTTTGTAATATGATTGCAACGTTAAATTGCCTAGAACTGTAAGTTTTGTTATTAAAACAAACTATTCCGAATTAAAGGAAGCAAAGAGGGAAAATGACTAGGAACAGGATAACTTCGTAAAAATGAGTGAAAACTGTGAAAGTCTTGTAATTTAAAAACAAAAAACGACATCAAGAACGAAGGATTAAATTTATATATAGATACAAAAATTTAGGAAACAGTGGAAAACTTGAAGGACACTGAGTGGATAAAATTTAAATCCTTCAAAGCTGCTTAAAGCGCGTTTGTTGATCCTGTTAGTTCTGATTCATGAATATTTAATTAAAATTATGTTTTCATAAAAAAATTCTTAATCCTTGAAAATTAAAAGGACGTTAATCGTGGAACTGTTTTTGTAAACCCTTTTAATTATTTAAACTATTATCAGATCATAAATCTAATTAATTATGGACTGTGAACTCAAAATATTTGTTCATTTGTTTGTTACACAATTTTTGTTTGCAATGAACATAATAAATTTCGTAATAATTAAAATTTATATAATTTTCACTTTATTTCCTGCCTCGATATTAATTATTTTATTTTTGAGATTTATTTATTTGGGGTAAACGTTTTGCAGACAAATGGAAAATTTATTGATTTTTTTTATTATTTTCACTAGGTAATTATTAACTAATCCCAAAGAGGATGTGCTACTTGAGTCATGACGAATGTTATCAATTCAGGGTAATAATTTTCACAATTTTTCTATAATTTACCTACACTTCGAAATTTAATTGTTTTTTTCCTGTATGATTATCAGACTTATCATTTAAAATATGTGAATATTTTCAAGTGGTATAATCTATTTATAAACAAAAAAATCGTGATGCCAATTTTTAATCCTATATAGAAAAAAAAACCGACTTCGATATTTTGACCGATCACCTATCTTTCCTTACTCTACCCTCGGTAAATCGGAAAGGGAAAAATTACCAACCGGGATCAGTGGCAAACTGAGTGTTGGAACAAAGCTAATATACAATGATATTAGTAGAGCGACGATTGTGATTAATGTTTATAAAACTCAAAAAAATTGCAAACATAATAAGATCGCAATTCAGTTCAGTTCAGCAGCCTAGTTTTCGTTTTTCTATTTTTTTGCGGACACTTTCAGCACTCGGAACATAGTTGAGTGACTATTTCATTTTAGATATTTTGTATTTGGACAGATAAATGCCCAACAAAGTACCAAGTACATTCATAATCCGCGTTACAGTTACAAATTTCATTATTTCAATTGCAAAATGTAATATTTTTTACCTGTCTCTACACATTGTACAGGGTCAGAGGACAGGCAAACAGATGTCGAACATTTAAAAGTATCCTGTCGATACTGACTACTCTCAAACAGATGTCGAACATTTAAAAGTATCCTGTCGATACTGACAACTCTCAAATGCAGAAGGAGAAAAATAAGGTCGCAAAGTATTCAATTTCTCTCGAGACGAACTCAAGTGCTGCACCTACACCTTACGTGAGTGTGAAATTGAATGTTTTCTGCTAATTGTGTTTTTAAAGTGATTCATTATTCAAAAATGAGCAAATTTGAAATTTACAAAATAATATTTACAAAATGCACCTGCAATAATTGCAATTAAATGAAATATTCGGAGCTTCATTCTGCATTCATTTAACACTTGAAATGAATGACATAATTAAGATTGTATAGTTCATGAATTTGAATTCATGTTTGGTCCAATATTAAACTTAGGAAAATCAACGAAATACGTGAAATATGAGAGAGCAACAGGTGGTTTTCAGTTCTACGACGTATAATTGCATTAAGGACTTCCCCCTCGGTCCTTGCCTTATTCGACTTTTGCCTTATTAATTAATTAGCTTTCCCTTTTATTAAAACTTATTAAATATCGTTGGGATAATCCGAGGATAGTTGATTTGATTTTCTATGGGTTCCCCCATCTCGTTTCTCCAAATTTTCAATTTGTCACCCTCCGCAGTAGGCTGTGCTTAATTGCATATTGTTCTCCAAACAAACATTAAAATTATTTGTCAAATTCTATAAGTCACGTCAAAGCATTTCTACATGGGAACAAAAAAATTATGAGCAATTTTAACTAAAAAAAAA
>JARJEB010021733.1:0-10805 GCA_030264535.1 Liometoxenus newtonarum | reverse complement strand
TAAAGATTCAATTTGATACAAAAAAAATTCGATGAGATATTAATCGCTAAATCTCAGAAAAAAAAAATTTTCAAAAAATTTTTCCGGGGGGGGGGCTGTTGAAATTTTTTTTGGGAGATTTGGCGACTCATATCTCACCGAAATTTTTTTGTATCAAATTGAATCATACTAAAGATTCAAAAAAATTTATTGCAAATCTAATTCTGAATCTAAAAATTGCTCTCGCTACAATCTGAAAATTATATCTTAAATGTTATGAGCTGATAAGTGTGACTTAGCGTTGCAAAAAATTCAAATTTTTTGTGAGATTTGGCGACTCATACCTCAGCGAAATTTTTTTGTATCAAATTGAATCCTTAGAATGTTGTTGCAAATCTAATTCTGAATCTAAAAATTGGTCTCGCTAAAATCTGAAAAATATAACTTAAAAGTTATGAGATAATAAGTGTGTACATGCATTTACGCAAGCATTGACCGCAGACCGGTATGAAGTTGTTGAACAGATTCGAATTCGTAACGTTACGTCGTTTTTCGTTGCTACTCGTTGGTTCTTCGTCTTCTAGTTTCGACTACTTGCAACGACTAGTCGTTACAAAGTAACTACTACTTTGTAACTACTACTGGCGGCAAAAGTAACGAATCGTTACTACTACTTAAAAGTAACTAAACTGCACACCTCTAGTGTTTAGGGAGTGGCCTAACTATTTCTATGCAAGGAATAAGGAATTAGCATTCCAGACAACTTAATAATTATGCCGCGTAGTAATTAATGATAAACTACCGAATTATGACTATCAATTATACTTGATAATTTCTTTTCCCTTATTAAAATGAGCAATTAAAGTGACGCGGGTAAAAAAGTACTGATCGATTTGGAATCGATAAATAATTTATAGTTCGATTTGAACGATTAAGAATGAATAATGGCATTCGGGGTGATTTTGGCCGGACTCAGAATTAAATCTTCCTGTAACCGATATATCGAGGGTTGTGGCGTAATTAAATATTAAACGAAAGCACTTAAAATCCTATAACACGTACGGCTCATATCGAATTCTGAATGCGCTCCCGCTCCTTACACGTAAACCGACTTGGTATAGTTGCCACCCTGTGGATATGCATCTATAGTTTTTCCCCCGGTACATTGCTAGTGTTTGGTGTTTTCCTATACCCATATTCTTCTTACTCAGTGTTTCTCTTCTCCATAGAGACGATGATAGCAGAGAGTGATTTTTTACACACTGCACCTGCACGTTTTTACACGAATGAGAAACGATTGTTGTTTTGTTCAAGAAAGTATTGCTTGCATTTACAATGTTGTTGCGGGCCTCCAGCAACAAACAAACTATTCGAATTCAAGTAGGAGTACTAGTAAAACGAGTGTACGATAAATATATTGTTGTAGACTCCTAGATTTATAACGACAAAAGGCGTTACGCCTAAGTATCGGACTTGAAAGGCTTTGATCCCCCAAAGCGTCGCGCGCGTTGTTTTACGGGCGTCGGAAAGTCACGCGCGTCCCGCTTTATTACGTATAATCCATCTCCTCGCGGGTTTCAAATGAGACGTGTACGGCAACAACACCAGACAAACAACAAATGAATGGCTCAATCTTAAACTTTGTACTATTGCTACACATTATTTTTTCCGTGTTATATCCCGAAAGGAACAGCGAATTAGGCGAAGATTCAAATCGTGCCCCATCGTATATTTTACAATTGTAACTACTCCAACTACAAATTACTTTTGTTACGCGCATCAAGCAGATAAATAAGATGAATGAATAAAAATTTATTAAATTCGTTTTATAAATAAGTATAATGCGTCCTTGTTTGTCATCGAAAAAAGACCATAAAATACACAATTTATTAGGTATAAACGACGTGACGTAATGAAACATGTAAGAATCCATATATGAAAATGTATATGAATATATTAATGAATATTTATGCATCGTTGCGCTATTATAATGGAAAACATTCCAATAAAGAAAATTTTAAGTGCCATTTGCAAGCCGAATATATTATATTTATTTATTTTCCGTCCTGTGCCAAGCGTACGGCACAAGGTTTACGATTTGTAGGACACAGAACAGTAAAAAAATAAACAAGTCGATCCACGTAGAATGAGAAATGAGAACCTATATGAAAAGTGTAAAAGGGAGCCGACCTGAATATCCTGACGCAATTGGCATAATAAATTGAGACGTGAACGCGTGTTGTCCTTGTGTCGAACCCCTACATATACATATAGGAAGGAATTCAACACAGATTCGAAAAAATAGCAGCACGGTTAACCCGGACGAGAGGGCCAACACCCTTGTGAAAACTACCTTAGAATGAAGTTGAATGATAAACTGCTTATTAAAATTACAACATAATACTAAAGGATATGAAACAGAAACAGAAGCAATCAAAGAAAATTTCCAACCGTCTGTGTGAGGTGCAATTATAATTTTAGTAATAATTCTTATTCTATCTGTCTTATACCAAAAAGGCAAGCCACCAAGTCACACAATCTCAATGAGAAAGAGACTTTTATATAACTTTCCAAGACGTACGGCACGTTTCATTCGTTTTCGTTTAGGTAGTTATGTTATGAAATTGTTATACGAATAAATCAGCTTGGAAAAGATGGTGTTCGGCATTGTGGTAGTAGGTATATGGCTTTGGAAAATTCATTCCGCATCATTCCATTCCGTTTTCTACAAAATCTTCATTTAATATTTATGCTATTTTCCCCGGCAATTTGAGTTGAGAGCAATTATCGCAATTGAAATGTTCTTTCCTTTCGCAAACACTTACTCATGAATTCCAAGCAGTTCTACATTTTGTAGACGTTGCGATCGGATTTTAATTAAACCATTTACACGTTTAGGGAATTTAATAATTAATAATTAATAAAATAGATAAAGCAAAACGGTTTAAAAATGATTTTAAAAAGTATTATTAAAAAGCATTATTGTATTTCGAAAATTATTCTTCCACATAAATTTATATGGCTGTAATGCTTTGTCGCCACATTTATTTTTATTCACTTATTTTACGTCTTCGTGCATACTCACTTTTCCATTGCACATTGCATGTGCATCGGTGATAAAATTAATGCACAAAAAAAAACGACGACGACGCAAAGCAAAAGGAAAGGAAAGAAATGAAAGTCTTATTGTTATTTTATTAGGACTACTTCAAGTGCAATTATACGCGTTGCATGCTATAGAATGTGAAATGGAATGGCTGGCAATGTTTGTACAGGATTTTGCAAAATTACCGGAACACTGAAAAATCCTTTAGAATCATTAAGAATTAAAAAAAAGTTTCTTTGATTTAGGTTAGCTATCAGATATTAATTCTGAATGCGCTCCCGCTGCTTACACGTAAACCGACTTGGTATAGTTGCCACCCTGTGGATATGCTGCTATAGTTTTTCCCCCGGTATGCATTGCTAGTGTTTGGTGTTTTCTCTTCTCCACAGAGACGATGATAGAAGAGAGTGATTTTTTACACCCTGCACCTGCAAGGGGAAATTCCGTTCCACGACGTCTTAAGAGGTTGCGATCCACTGGCCGTTGCTTAGAATCCAACTCGCCGTTATACATAGCCGTTTTGGAGAATTTCTTATGCAACTGCGCTAGCACAAATTCTGTTGCATAAAATGTACATAACACAATTGGTGTGCATTTTTAACATACTTGGTGTTCGTTTTATTATTAAAAGATTTTTGAATATTTCGTAATTTCGGAAAACCCTGTGTTAGGGTTCATAAACATCCATAACGTGTTTTACATTAATTCAAATTATGTGCCACTCGTTTTTATAAAAGGGAAAACTTTGCATGGGGAATGTAAGAATTTTATTTTAATTGAGGGCATTACAGCTGCAACCGCACAACTATTCCTAATAAAAATTCTTGAGTTTTTTTCGCATTAAACGCTTAATGAGGCCACAATAAAGTCGTAGTGAAATGCTGCCAGTGTAATCCATTCAAGCGTTAAGAGCACATTGCAAACGAAATTAGATGAGAATTAAAATTTATTAAGTTGTTCAATTTAAATTATCGATGAGTGAAAAAGTTTCAAGTATTTTTGCGAATTTACAAGTTTCGAAATTGTAAACTGTAAACTGTAACTGTAAACCTAAACGATTTCGTTTTATCGAAATTAGAAATAGTCAAGAGGAAATGATTATGGTGACATCAAATTTGATCGGTCGTCTGTGTGCTGTATGCGGTTTACGTTTTCGCGTTTTCGACAAACTCTATGTACTTAAATACGTTCATTCGTATATTGGTTATTGGATAATAGCTGGAACCTTTTGGGGACATTAAAAAAGTTCTTCGACTTTGCTGTCCTGCCGTGCTGTGGCATTGCATAACAGTATTAAGGATAGTGAGTGGTATGGAGCACGCGAATAAAAATAAGCATGCCAATAACATCGGACTATACGGGCCATTATAGTAAAATTTTATAGCTGTGTGGGGAACGAAATTTAAAAACGAAAATAAAACTACCCCTAGGATCTAATATTCAAAGCGAAGCTGCTCACAAATATACGAAAAGGCGAAATAAATACAAGGTCAACCAAAAGGATGACAGACAAAATTTTAACATAGAGACAAAAACGGAAAGAAAACGTAACAATTGAATGAGGAATGCCTAAAGTTAAAGATATTTCTTCTATAAATAAAATAAACTAAAAATATTCCAACTTTTGGAAGCCTAAAATATTTATTTTAAACAATTTACTTTTTTAGGAGTTCTTACTTGAAAACGTAAAAACGTAAAAACATATGGTTGTTAAAAATAATGAGAATGAAAAAAAAATGCTTCAGCAATGAAGTTCTATTGAAATAACTTGTTATATAGTTTGAATTATATTTAAGTATGTATAACAATTTTCCAAGTGCTCGTATTGCATCGGGTTGATAAAGTTAAGAACATAAATCAGCGCAAAACAGTAACACTAATGGATGATTCATGCAAAATTTTTTGCTCTAAAAAAGTTATAAACTTGTAAACTTTTAGTGCTTCCTCTACCTATACAGTGAATTTATAATTGTGTGATTGCAATTGAACGTTATGACATTTTGTACTAACAAAAAAAATATGTAATTACCTGCCACCCAATACAAGTTTTTATCAGGTATTTACTTTTAGTCGATAGATAATTAACCACAACCCGTACTAATTGGTAAAAAACAGGAGAACAAATAACCACACTGTAGATAGATTTTTCTTAAAATATGAATTATGTAATTATTAAAGTTTCATCGAGTTGTTTGGACTAGTTTCTTGACTTTGCAATTTCTTTCTACGCCAGTCCACAATACTAGACGAAAGTTGAAGATGAATATGAACATGGAAAATAAGTTTACGCTTGAAGGCAGCGTACAAGTAGCTAGGACTAACTCTAACGAGGCTGTTTTTTTTACTAGCAAAAGTTGCTGTACAAAATGAAAAAAAAATATGAAGACAAGAATGTACATTTGAAAAATTTATCAGTAGGTACTAGATATTTATTCAAATGAATCGCTTGTATACATGTCATTATACAGGCGAATAATCAGACCTTGCAGATAAAGTGCACTTGTGGGGAGTCACCCGCCCAATTTAGTTTAACATATGACAATAAAGATGGCGCCCGGTTTTAGCTTCCCACTAATTTTAACACAGACGTTGCGTATATACAATCTACACTAAAACACAGGTAATCTACCGGTTGCTTGCTTTTTGCATTCTAGGTCCTCTCCTTTCTACGGCAGAGGCGCCTCCAGGCTTCCTAGGTACTTAGGTCTTACATTGGCTACTGGCGGGAGCCAGTAGTTATCCTACCGAAAAAAAAACACCATTAATTTTTGATAAAATAAAAGTATTAACTCTTCCTTGAAATAATATTTCTCTCTTGTGCTAAGTTAATAAAAGCTTTTCTGTAGCAAGTACAAATATTTCCTGTAATTGAATATTCGGCTTTGTGTACGAGTAAGTAAATGTACCAGATCGAACTTTTTCATATTTCTTTATATTATAGGTACATACATACTACCATGAACCCATTACATTGTTTGAGTATGCACACAAAAACCTAATAAAATCTTAATATTTACATCCGAGCGACTACACTCGAATAAAACGTATGCACAGCGCACGTATAAATAAAAACGATATCCAAATATTGGTACAACGCAAGAGAAGCCTTCTTCCTTATTCGCCATTATTGAAAAAAGAAAAAAATTAATATTGTTTACATATTTTATAAACATGCGGCGTTCTAACTTCCACTGTAAAACGACCTTTATATAAGTATTTCTCATTTAAATATTCCCATTATTTTGAATTCTCTTCCTGTGCGTTCCTTGTTTCTTCGATATAAATAAACAATGCAAATAATTCATGTTCTCTAATATATTGTATGGACAAACAATATTTTCAAAAAACAATTTCAAAATCAATAAAATTTCCTCAACGAATAAATTTTATATGAAAGTTTAAACTGAAAAGGATTTCCTTTCTAATATAAAGTGAATGATTAATGAAGTACGATTCCACGCGGTATTTTACTAAACAAAGTCCAATTAAGAAAAACAATAACGGCAAATTCCCAAAACTTGGAAATAAAACAAGGATTGCAAATTGCAATGAATAATTTTAATTAAAACTTGAAGCCATTCATTGAGTCAAAGACGCGACGATAAAGAAGAAAGAAGGATCTTAGTGTTAGAAGTACACTTCTAGAAAAACTTTCATCTTACGTGAAAGAACAGACACGAAAGCATAACTAATAAAATCGTGAGGATTAAATTGTCGATGTGATGAATAAAAATCTTTTTGTCCTATTGACGTTTCCAGCCTTATTCCTTTTGCGTATCCATTAAACGCTCTTAAAAATTATTTGAATTTTTCTGGTAGGTATACAGCTTTTTAGATTGCATCACAATGAGTACTTTCAATATCTACATTTTTACTTTATATCCAGCCAAAGTAATAAAAATTTATGAGCGCCATTTCAATAATTCGGGTCATATTTTTTTCCATTTTTTGGATATTATTATAAGTTTTTCACACGTTATTAATTTTTCAATACCAAATATTGTAGTTGTACTTGAAATTTTTATTGCTTTTGAACTTAAATTGCTTGATTGAGACAACAACACGGAATTTACTTATTTATTATTTTATTTATTTATTTATTTATTTTATTTCTCTTATTAGTAAAAGTGATAAAAGATCGTTGTTTGTGTGCTACTTACTTATATACGGGCTCTATATTCAGTAATAAATTTAGTGCATGGACTAATATCCTTAGAAGTATGTATAATTCCGACATGGATAATTTATCAGCATATTATAACAAAATTTTCTATCAATATGCAGGTAAGAATTTGTGAAAAAGTGTGTAAACTGTTTCATACCAATTTTTGAGCATTAATAGATCCAAGAGCGGTGCAATATTTTATGTTGGGATCTCCACTGCCAATCACAATAGTGACGATCGCGTATTGGCTGTTCATTGTGAAAATTGGTCCTGCTTTTATGAAGGACAGGTCTCCCTACAATCTAACATTAACTATACAAATTTATAATTTGTTGCAAGTGGCCACGAATGCCTCCCTTGCTGTATGGGTAAGTGAACACAGACCTTGAAACTTACTATACTTAATAACATAATTTATTAAAAAAAATTACTTTTAGGGAATGTGGCTTGTTATTAGGAAAGGGGAATATCGATGCATCTTTAATAATACTAATACCGAAATCGACCTTGCATTTGTGTTGCTTGCATGGGTTTATTATATGGTGAAATTAGTAGATTTGCTTGACACTGTAAGTTCACTAGATGTTTTATTTTTGAAATATGTTTAAATCATTTAAAGTTCATTTAATTTTAAGGTGTTCTTTGTGCTACGTAAAAAGTTCAATCTTATTACAATATTGCACACGTATCATCACACCTTAATGACCGTCTCTGTTTATCTGGTAGCTCGTTATTACCCCGCTGGTGAAGGTATTATGGTGATCATCTCAAATAGTTTCGTCCACGCGTTCATGTACTTTTATTATTTTAATTGTTTGTAGCATAATGGCGTCCAAATTATTTGGTGGAAGAAGTACATTACCCAATTGCAAATAGTAAAGCAAAACAGCAAATATGAAAATCTAAAATACATCTACTTATACCTATATAAATACTAAATGTTTGATTGTTTCAGGTACAATTTTGTGTGACATTTATTTGGTACACCACCAAGTTATTCGTGAGTGGATGTGGTTATCCAAAGTTTATTCCACTTTTCTTTGTAATTCAGGCCATTATAATGCTTAAAATGTTTGGAAGCTATTATTATAATGCTTTTATTAAGCAGAAAAATCCAAAGAACTCCTACTTCAATGACAACACCACAGGATTGCAAAAAGCAAAGAAAAATCTTTGAAAAAGTTATTAATTATTTTGCAGTAGGTAATAATTTTATTCAGATAGTGTACATTTCAAAAATATGTGCATAATTGGATTAATTGTAAAATAGATGTAGCCTTTAATTAAATTACTACAATACTTCCTCCAGTGAAAGCAAACTTTTCTTCCAGAATTATCGGCAAGCATTCTGAGCATTAAGTGTAAGTTGTTTGTAAAACTGAATGTTTCCAAAAACTTGCTCCAGAATATGTAAATTTTATGAAACACAAATTCCAAACTTAAAAGTCAGCAATTAAACCGACCACGCGACTTTTTAATTAAAATAGCGCAAAATCGTAAATAAAAATATAAAAATAAAAGTACAAATTGCGCGATCAAAAAAACTCTACAATTTCTACTGGTTATAGAGGTTAGTAATACTAATACACAAACAGAAACTAGGGAATGCCGTACCCGATGTATGAAAATACTTTTATTGGAGCATGCTGAAATGCACTTAAAGCTTAAAGTTCGACATATATTAAAGTTCGAAAAGAAGTTGTAAAAGCGCAAGAAGTTCTTAATTAAACACAATCTTTACCACAAGCGCGCCAAGAAAGGGATGATAATGTGTTAATTACGTTAATGTGATGGAAATAAGTTCCAGTGTGAGTTATTAATATTGAACTGCAAATCTAAACGTAAATCTAATTACCTATTAGTTGCCATTTTCCGCAGTTTGTTTCTTACTGTTCTTATATAATATGTTGCCTTAAGGATAAGGCATAAAAGAACAGTCACGATTCGAACTCCTACGCAACGTCTATGTTAAAATTCGTACCATCAAGTTAACAGAGCCATCTGTCTCCTCATCCATTAAACTATGTTTCATCCTATCAGTGATCGCCAGGTTTGGTATGTAGTGAGATTTAGAGCGAGAAATTTTGAGCTATTCTGAATTTCTCAGGCACGATCCTCCATAAATATTTCTCTAAAATTATTTGCAAAGTTCACAATTTGCTGTAAAATTGGAAATTATTGTTGAAGTAACTAAATAACTTTATGAAAGTAAATTGCTGTATTTAATATAAATTTTATATATCTATAGATATGTATGTGCTTTATTGTTAAAACCGTCAACCATCAAAAACTTTTACGTTTAGGTTAATGTCGATTAATGGGGAAAAGTTGTGAGTATAAATTATTCAAGCTGCCAACATATTGGGCGACAGCGTGAACCATTTTGAAAAGGGTGTTGAAAAGAAAGTTTTGTGTCTATATACGATACGTAATGCATCAATGCTTCAATGCCTTTGAGTATTTCAATATTAACACATTCAAACATTAAACACACGTTATATAATATGTTTTATTATCAATATAAGTAAAGTGAGGAAGACTTTCCTTTATATTCCATCATTTTCCATGCGTACGGTACATGGAAATTTATGTGTGATTTGCCAACTTTTTGCCAATAACGAATAATGTTTAAAATCAAAAACTAAAGTTTTTTGTATTTTTCAAACGAAGATAATGTGTAGAAGTTTTGACGGTTAAACTGAGCGAATTAAACTAAAAAAACATCACATATTCATGTTTTGCGATAGGAAAAAGTGCGGAAGCAACTTTGAACTTTGAACTTTACGAATGATGTGTTTCCAGTTTAGTTTCGACGTTTGAAATTCAAATCTAAGCTAAACTGACAAAGTGATGCGACGTGCACTTATCATTATCTACATATTCGTCATGTTCGTGCAGCAGAAATTGTTTTTCCAAGCTGGAAACAAATAATTTTCTTCTTCTTCCAGCGTATTCCAATTTTTTTTTTGAATTTTTACATTTTTAGTATACATATACATATTTAACATAAATTTATTATACATTTGTATACATAATTTGTATTCTGGATTTTGTATAAGCACGCGTCATCATGATTAAAACAGAATGCATTAAATTTTATTATTCTACCATGTAACGTATCATATATTAAAAATAAAAAAATAAATTCATGAAATTTTATCGCACTTTTCATATACATTTGCTTTTTCAATATGCTTTTTCTTTCCACAGTCTAATAGTTTACGTGGCATGGGCAGTTGCATGGGTTAAAAACTCTGTTATAAGAACAAATATATTGATTTAAAACTTTTATCCGCGACGACCAAGTAAAACAACCATTATTAGGTGTGTATGCAGGCACATATAACCCACATTAATATCACTCGCGAATAATGGAGCTTGACACACGTCATTATTCCTCTCGAGATTTACTTTACGTCAAGCACAGTTCTTCCCCGCATTCAATAATGATATGTGACACACGGACTGCATCTAAAACGTCATCTAGGATTATGTGTTGAATTCCATGGTTGAATTTTTAAGTTTGAAAGCCAAATTAAATTTTGTCGTCGCAGA
>JARJEB010021708.1:0-11437 GCA_030264535.1 Liometoxenus newtonarum | reverse complement strand
ATCGAAAAAACTGTCACGTACATGAGAAGTGCTATTACCTTGGCAAAATCAATATATTGCAAATAAGCAAAATAATTAACCCGTACATTTATTTGTAAAATCGTATCTGTATATATTTTATAATCGATACTTATTACTTAAACTTATTACTTAAACATAAAACATAAAAACATAACACAAAATACATGAAAAGGAGAGCTCAACTCCAAAAACGCAACTGATGTTTATAAGCATGTCGTCAAACCGCGCCACCCATGTCTAACCTGGTCGCCAACATCATCAAGCTCCGCCCACCAAAAATGAAAACCACTTTGATTTTCTTCAACTTAGTTCGTCAACACGAAATTTCAACATCAACCTGCCCACAGACGGCCAACCTAGTCGTAAACGTAGCAAGTTGGCAACTAGGTTAGACGACTAGGTTGAAAGTGTATGGGCCGCTTTACATGCGTCCCGCTGGCCGCGCAACATTAGCGAGGGCGAGCGCGAGGTCTGGTCGCACGATGCGGTGCAAGCAACTTAGCAAATACATGACCGGCAATGCAATTGCACATCAAACGTGCAAAGGCAAACCAAACCAAAAACCAACAACTTACACGTTACACGGTTAAACCAGAGCCACACAAGCAGCAACAATCAAGTGTAGGAGTACCATAGATAATATAAAATAGTAAAATATACTGATATCAGAGCTAATATAATAATAAAATACTAAAATACGTTTGCTGTTTGCCCATTTACTGTGCCGTGTGCTGTAAAGTGAATTTGCGCGGCTGAGCGACCATTTAGTGAACTGGTTCTTGATATTCTTGCGAGGTTAATCAGTTAATCAGATTTTGCACGAATACGAAGCGATTTTGCTTTGCGCTTGAACAGTTGTATATTTGATTTATTAACTAAACGATTTATATTTGATTTATTAACTAAACGATTTCGTTGTTCATCATTAACCAAAGCACTTTCGGGTTGTTGCTGCAAACATGAACTATTGTGTAATATAAAATATGTTGCATTAACACATTTACCAAACGAGTAACTAAGATTCAACGAAATTTAACTAATCAAGTCGAACCGAAATCGCTTAAACCTTGGCAATGGGCGAATAATGTCAGTCCAACTTGAGATTCTCAAAATGGGACGGTAAAAAGAATTCAGCTGCTATATTCACCACCTCTGTTTTATAGGTGACGTTCGTAGGGGTAGAATTTTCGGAAGGAATTTCCTTAGTCCATTCTTCTTGGTTAACGCCGCTGAAGAGGGAATCTTTCTGGCCTCCTTATAAAAATCGAAGATTTTGATACTGCCATTCAATCGGGTGAAGTAGTGGTGGACACTTCTTGGCAATTATACCAAATAAGACGGAAGCTTTTTGAAGAAAGTGCGCGTGTATTAAAATTTTGATTAATGTGATATTTATCTAATTAAAATTTATGTCTTAGATTCTTATGAAAAAGCTGTAAAAAAAATAAGTAAAAGTGAGTACACGTCGGATTTTGCTACAACGGATGAGGAAAACTAATAATTGACAAACAAAAGAAAATTTAAACCGACAAGACGACTTAGAAGTGATGACAGTGATGAAGATTTAGGTAAAAGTGGTAGACATTTGCCACGGCCTCCAAAGGTTCATCAAGCATGTAAGCAAAGTTTAACCAAAATAATAAGTTTGAAAATAATCTTGCATATTTTTTTAATAGTAAATACGCAATCCGGGTCTCAACTCACCACTCTATCGCCATCTCAATTTAACTCGCAATCGACTACATTGCATTCCACCACTAAATCTAAGCCGCACATCACGTATCAATCGGCATCGCAATTCAGCCTCAGCGCTCAGTCGACGTCTCCAACCACTCCAGCATCTAGAGTCTCTTCACCCTCAAGTCCACGTTATGATAGCCCCTACAACGATGTATTTCGTTTTCTGGCTACCATATTAGAACAGAATAAAGCAATCCTACGATTATTAAACAAAAGACCTCTGACTCAGGATCCGATGCGCCTGAGCTAACTGAAAAGTTTCCGTTGACTGGGTTGGAAGATTTGTTAGTAATTGATAACGTACTTAAGGATAAAATTATCTACAGCAACCTTGTAGGAAAATAAATTTATACTGTATTTCATTATTATTAATCTTTAATTATTGTTATTAGGTTTGCTACTTGGCAAAGATTGGTGGCAAAGATCTCGTATCTACAACAAACAACATCTTACTAAGGTGTCTACCTAATCAATTGGGGTCATTATACAGTTTTGCCGCGAAGCGTGAAAAAAACCATTTAATGAAATAAAATTATGCGAAGTTATTAAGGGTATGTAATTAATTTAATTCATTTTAAAACTATTCGACAAAATTATGATAAATTTTCAGCTGCTTTTCTTCGAAATAATAAAGGAAGCGAAAAGGACGCAGAGAGTGCTATTAAAACGTGGTTAAAACACGCGCCTGCTCGGTTGAAAAAAGAAGAAGAGAAGTGCGCCGAGAAACGCCGAACCATCATCGAATAAGGTACTTTATAATAGAGATATAATGATTAGTATGTAGTTTTATTGTTTTGTTGTCCATTATATAGAGCTGATGATATAAAATGAAACGTATAAGAAAAGAAGCGGTTTGTCAGCGCCAAATTTGCTGCAGAATTAGTAGGATTTTGAATGATTGTTGATGATATTGTTAAACCGCATGAATTCAATGCGAACTGGAATAATCCAAATCATGACTACTTTTCAGATACAAATTTAAATTCGTTTCACATACATTTAGATCATAGTAGGCATAGTGATGCATATACAGATTCAAATCCCTCTGATGTGCATTGTGCTTCCTCTTGAGACAAATATTTTTGCTGCAATACCAATAATACATACAATTTGAATTTTAACAGTTGTATTACTTCGAGAATTAATTTTATTTACCTTTTTGCTGTACTGTATAGATATATGTAGTTCCTACACGTTCATATCAGAGTGACGTTTCACAATTTGACGATGTTTTCATGCTCTTACTTTCTGGGATTACGGAAACTAAATGCGATTGGCATTCGAGTCAATCCAGGAGCGTGCCCGAGAACAACACTTACTGCGATTCTCACAGAATAGTGCTGTTCTCGAGTTTAGTTTCCGTAAACCCCTTTAGTTGCATACTTATCTGACAAATTTAGGCACATAAAATATTTATTATATTGGTATAACTAAAGTATGTATAAAATAAGTTATATGACTATATTGTAATATATATCTCACTGTTTATTCATTTAACTGTTTATAACTGATGTTTATATGGTTTAATTTATTAAAATATTTATATAAATGATTGGATTTTTAACTAAACCTAACCAGTCTTGTACGTAATATTCACCAAAAAATTGACGTGATAAAAGCGTCACTGCCTAACGTTGCATTCACGTTAAAAATGAAACGTCATAAAGGCGTCGTTCTGCTGCGTAGTATTCACGTTAAAAATGACGTTATTGGTCTGTGACATTCGACCTTGAAATTGACGTGACGAATGACGTAAAAGAGGACGGTTAAATGACGAAGAGCATGACTAAAAATTCACGTAAATTTTAAGTGGTTGTGGGATTTCTTACACTTATAAATTTAATTTGTTCATTTTGAGGCTGTGGCCATTTTATTAACTGTTACAAAGTGTGTGTTAATTACTTGTACATCAAATCTGTTTACATTGGTTCCATTCCATGCTTACACATATTTTTCCATTACAAGAAATTATCAGTAGTACTCCTAGCTGTCCTATATTGTTAACTCAGCATTGATAATGTGTCCGTTTTAGCTGAGGAGAGTAGTTTGTGTTACTGCCGAAAAGTTAGCTCATGTCTAATTAATAAATTATTACCGACAAATTTATCCGAACCGTCGTTATTAATCCTATACTATCAAGTATTTTAATATTAAATGATGTTCGATTATTTTAAATTTTATTGCGAATATATTTATTACGAATATAAGAATACACTATTAACAAACTGATTATATTTTTCATTTTTAGTTAAATAATGTAATAATTATTGCCCACTAAAAATATCTGCAATAAACTTTTGATACTGATTCGAATAAAAAAATAGATTTAAAACAAATACTCTTGAAAAGAATACAAACATTTGCTTAAGATCACAGATGTTGCCATAATGCATTTCTATTCACTAAAATCTAGTGTCTAGATTATATGTATTTTATTTCTAAATTATTTAAGTTTCAATTATTCTCAAATGTTTCTTGTGCAATTTAGTTGTCATGTTTAATTTCACTAGTTGAAACTTTACAGATTAAAATAGAATAAAGAAGTTATTCAGATTTAGTGCTGTATTGCAAAGGATACATATATCACAATCTGGTATTGTAAATTTCAGATACCAAAGATACATCTTGAGTATAAGTGGCCAAGTTCGTGTTAGTTTTTTTATTTCCAATAGTAATAGTAGCGGGCGGTTGCACATGTGAATTCCTGCTGTTCTTGCTATCTAGGCGAGTCATGCACTTGTCCTCATAGCGGCGTTTCTCGCCTGGAAAATATGCCGCAATCTTGCGAGCCATTGGATGCAGGAGTTTTTCATCGTAGAGATCTGCTTCTGTTACCCCAGTGCAAATCGACACGATCCAGCCGACAAATACTGTCACAAAACAGCCGATGAGGGAATAATACATGTAGGTCATTGAGTAAACTGGTTTCAATGGATCACTAAAAATTTAAAAATAAATTATTCATCAATCTATTTTAAAAGGCAATATTTATTTTAATCTTATCATTTGCATTTGCATAGATCTTTTAAAATTACTAACTGATATCATATTGGTGATTAGGTCTTGATACTCCTACTGCAAATTTTACAACGTAAAATCACATTCTAAATGGGTACCATTTCTAACTCATTCTCGTAGTTTATAACAGTAACTTGAGTGACATTTTCGATTTGCCTTTTCTTACTGCTTAAAAAATATATTGTCATACACACCATGGTTACAACTTACAATATTAGAGTACAGTAGAGTACAGTTTCTTTATTAATTTCCCACCATACAGAAGATATATGGTAAGGAAATATATGCAATCGGTCAAATTTTCGAGGTTGGGTTTTCAACGGATCTCCACGGGTTTTCAACGGATCTCTCTGTGCACAATATTCCGGGCAAACTAAGTAACGGATCGGGATGTAGTTTGGTACGTTGATAGATATCCGTCCAAATATCACCTGGCGAATAAATTAACAAATTCGGTCGGCAAAGAAGGGCATTAGGGCACATAATGTAAATGTCAAAAAAAATTTACGAATCACGGCCAAACATAAAATATTTTCTTATAGGGATTATAATTTAGGGTGTCGAAATCTCTCCATTTTAACCCCTATAACTTTTTTTCGTAGTTTGCGAGATATTAATTCCTAAAATGTCAAATTTGAGTGTGTTCTTGTAATCAAAATTCCGGTCAAACCGCGCAACGTATCCGGATGAAATTTGGTACATGGTTAGACGGCCGTCTAATGAGAACATGGAGTAAAAATAAATGAAATCTGTCGGTACAGAAGGGCACTTTACTTGAATGTTAAAGCATAAATTTGGTAAATATTGCATCTAGGCAAAAACCAAAAATATATTCCTGTAGCACTTTTTATTCTTCACATTTCCATTTCTATAACATTGTTTCGTGGGATGCATAGTTTGTGAGATATTAATTCGGAAACTTTCATGTAAATAACAATTAGGAAACAATGAGAGTAGAATAGAATTGAATATAGGCATAGTTACCATGGTGACTCTCTAATATATCTAAATCGACAAATATAACGTATTAAGATCAGATTAGCTTAATCGAAATATGTAATATACAGGGTGTTTTAAATATGCAGTATGCTGTGTCTTTCAAATGTTTTCGTTTAATTTTCAAATTATTATTTATATAAGTAATTACGTATAAAATAAATCGGTGCGTTAAATTCACAGCGCACAACTCTCCGACCATATACAGTATGATTTCGTAGAAATCGTCGATTGTAAAAGTAATTTTGATCGGAAAGTGGAAATATGATTTGATATCACTACATTTCTGTGCAATTTCCACTTTTCGATCCAAATTAGGTTTACGATTGACGACTTCTACGAAAACATACTGTATATGCTCGGACAAATCGTACAAATTGAGAGTGTAACTCCTAGCGATCTAAAATTTCCAACAGGAGACTCAGTAATCCCAACTACAATTTTTACCATGTAACTAAATCCCTTCAGGAGATCGTTAAAAATACACAGTTGGTACAATATAACACGTGAATCAAATTTATGCCCTGGAGTAGCGGTACACTGTACATATAAGATCTCTATAATACTCCAATAGTGTTGAGGAATGTGTAAGTTATTACAATGAAGATGTGTCTTTTCTGCATTTAAGCGACATGTTTAATTATGAATTTGTAACTATCAAGAAGATGAGTCAACGCGGCAGGCTTCCACTTTTCCACGTTTTCAGACCATCAAAATTCTATTGTGGATATAGGTATTAAGTCTATTTTATTTATAGTAACGGTGCTCTGTATCTGCTTTCGAACACATTGTTATCCTTATTTTTTATGTATCATTATTCATAAAAATAAAACATTCTATCAATATATCGCTGAAAGTTATGAGCCCAGATCATTGTTTTTTCGTATGACAGCAAAAATTTTCGCGGATTCGAAGTTCAATATTTCATATCATCAAGAATCTAATCTGGGCTGAGATCTTAGAACTCGGCGAGAAAGTCTGCTGTATCTCGCAAACAATTAGTTATTCCAAATAAATTTTCGACCAAAAGTTGTTTCCTTTTTAATAGTCTATCAGAAAATGCAACTAAATAAATAGGTTACCATTTACAAATCTGAAGTTGAGTCCAATTAGGCATACTTCCGGTTATCTTCTGGAAGTCGACACTGCCACCATTAAATTGTTCAACAAAATAATACATGAGGGAGAGTTGAGATAGGAATTGGTCCTAACCAACTCTCTTTAAAACACACCGTTTGATCAGGCTAATCGACAAAATCAGCTTTACAACATATTGTAACGAGAATTGAAGAATTTCTGCACAACAAAGAATACGCGCATGCAGTTTTCCGAGATATCGAAATGATAAACCATAGAATCATATATGCAACTCATGGAGAAGGCACAATCACCATAGTTGCTGTCAAGGGTTGCCCACTGGGTAGCGTCTTATCCCCACTAATCTAGAATAGACGATCTTTTACAACAACTAAACTACTAGTCATAAATACGATTATATTATGACTACTAGGAACTAGTCATAATAATAAGAGGAGGTTTCTGAACCCAACCTGCCGGTAGAGCTGAATCTGGTCTAAAAATATTGGAACACCAATACACTGGCTGCTAATCCAACCAAGACCGCTTTTGCTGTTTCTATAATTTATATGATGTTTGAATTGTATTTTGATGATGAATGAAATGTACCTAATAACATTGAACTTTGGTAATAAGTTTATGTTTGAAACTATATTCAAAAAGTATGTCAGCATAACATAGTTGTAAACAAAACACAATATTTTTTATTATAATTTATGTATAAAACGATATGGTAAATTATGAACGAATATCAGTGTTAATTAATTGAGAGATAGATCATTAATGAATTTAGACGAATCTGACGATTTTACTTTCACGAAAGCCTACAATTTTAGATTTCAAAAGTGTGGTGTGCAAAATTCTAAACAACTTATTAAAGACTCGATTTTGAGCGTTGGCAGCGATGGAATGTTGGAGTATTTGGACATAGTAAGTCTAATTCCTCCTGTACCTGAGAAGCGTTGACTATTTTTAACAACTCAGTTAAAAACGAGGAAATGGGAAAACTGTACATTTTTGATTATGAAATACACAAGTAAATGCTCAGTATCTAGGCATCATCGAAGTCGGTAGTATAAAGAAACGACACAGGGTGCAGACGGGGAATACTTTATCCACGTCTATCCAATTATATCTCAATTATTTCATAACAATCAGCTGCTTATTGGCTATAATTATTTAAATCATTGTATTATGACGTATCAATTGAACAATGGACTAATTATTCCATCGATACGTGTTTATTATTCATAATTCCATCGATACCAAACTAAATCATTTGGAGGTTAGATCGGTTAAATGTCATATTGAGACATAAATGAATAGTCGTGGATAAAATATAGTATTTAACTCGTGTATTATTGTTCTAATTCACACGGATGGTTACGACACTCGCCCAGCGGCTCATGTCCATGAACCAAACCAAACGAAACCAAACCCGCTTCCTCGTGAATTATATGCCCAATAATATACTCACTGAATATATACTATAAACTATTTATGTTATACCTATCTTATGTTAATATTATGTCAATCATAAACCGTCCTTTAATGGTAAAATGAGACTCTCGCCCGATGAAATCAGTGTGGGTGGTAACTCTACTCTCTCCGCCACTTTGGAATCCGACTAATATCTTATTATACGAAAGTATAATAGTAAATATTGTTATATCTTCTTTGAGTGGCGTGCCACTATTGACTACTTTATTTAAAATAAGAATTACTGCGCTAATTTGTAGAAAAAGGTAATTCATTCTTACAAAGGAAACATGATTGTGATGACTGATGATGGTGATATGGTAACGATCAATATTTTAGTATCCTTTTTAAAACGTCAAAAAAGCGACTTATCGTTATAAGTTATAATCATTGAAATACATTGGAACTGGAACTCCTTTGCCCGCGTGTGCGATGCACTGAATTTGTGTCAGGGGCAACAGGGTGAGACAGTACGATGATTGATGGGGAATCGTGTCTCTTTGCACGCCGAATGATAGCGAAAGCAAATGGCGTGGCGATTTTTTTTTGCTTTTAATAGACGTATGATCTGTAGGATAGGCAATGTATATTATAACTTTCCGAACTATATATCGAAGATTTGCCATTATACCGAAGACACCGCAAGTGTCGACTTGTGATATCATTCTTGTATTACAAAGTGATAGGGTTGCGTCCCGATCTTCTTATAAATACTTTATTAATTTTCCGCTCAAAATGTAGCCATAGGCAAAGCAGTGTACGTAATGCAATTAGAAAACATTTAATTCCACACTCGCGCGATGTGCAATTCATTTTATCTTGACCGTGAGGAATTGAATACTTTCCAACCGTATTATACTATTATAGACTTGTTACCGTGCCTATTGATATTTGTGTCTTGCACAATTACTGTACATTAATTTCTTACTTTTGATTTGAGTATTGCAAAGAATCCATAGTAGTTGTTGCCACTGCTACAGTTGTAAATGTTGTATCATTATTGTTTAAAAGTTGATATTTGTGTGCCAACTGTGTGGCACTGCGATTCATGAATTCGAAAGCATTTGCAACGGGCCAGGGTTGGACGTGTTTTATGATGTACGGATTGAAGGAACTGTTGCTGCAGCCAGCGATCGATAAGGGTAACATAGTAGCAGATGTTTTTTCGACGGTGAGTCCACCAAAAGTTATCCAGAGTGTTACCAAATGACCAAGAATCACACCGGAGGAAGCACCCTAAAAAATATTTAATTTATATTTCAGTTCACACGAAAGTTCAGTATGGACATTAGATATAGAAATAGAAAAAAAAAGGCAAGTAAGGCTAAACATCGTCGATATTTTGAAAAATCTTCACGGATTTGTGAAAAAATTAATATTTTTTCAAAAAGAATTTTTAGTTTTAAAAATGATTACTATGAATTATTTTCAAAAATAAATTAAACTTGAAACGTATTTTTAAAATAAAATATTATTCGTGTACATAATTTTTCATTTCTACCGAAAAAAGGGGAATCATAATGGAAAAAGGGGAATACCGAAATGAGATAAAGCTACGATAGCTACCTGCAAGACTTATGGGGACCAAGAGTAGCTATCTTTTTTTTTATTTTTAAGATGAGGCTGTTTGGTGCGTGCACATTTTTCTTAAAAATTAAATCGGTATTTACTTTTTCTTAAATAATTCCAGTTATTTACTTTGGAAAAATAAATGCACATTGCATTTAATAATAAAAAATTTAAATGCATCTGTATTAAAATATCAAAAATAAAGTCTTGTATTGCGTCAAGTCAAAGAAAAGGCGTTAGAATGGAACCGATCGGCGTACTTGTGCTTTGTAGAAAGTACAACTGGAAAACATACTACCTACATCTATTACATAAGAGAAACATCGCGCACAACATAATTAAAACAATCGAAGCCATATATGTATGTATGTATGTATATCCTTCGCCTACTCTACCCTCTCGAGTGTGAGACGTTTTCGTGTGGGTGAGACTTCATGTGTTTTTGCATTTCCATGTTACAACGGGTACTACAGGTTACCATATCGCCGACATATCCTAAATATCCTTAATATCCCTTTAATATCCAATTTATATCCTTAATATCTATCCAGTAATATCTCTTTAATATCCTGTTAATATCCTTAATGTACCTCTAATGTCCCGTTAATATCCCAATTTATAACTCAAATATCCTTTAATATCCCATTGATATCCTTTAATATCCTTTCATGTGTACAGTAAAATATCCAGATCCTAAATATCCCATTAATATCCTTAATATAGCTTTAGTGTCTCATTTATATCCTTAATATCCCAGTAATATCCCTTTAATGTTTAATATTTTTAATATCCCGTTAATATCCTTAATATCCCAATTTATAACCCAAATATCCTTTAGTATCCTTTCATGTGTACAGTAAATATCCCAACGCGGTACGCCCTCGCACTCATGTGCGAAAACTAAAAAGAAAAATAATTCCTATAAATATATAATAGCCCAACGTGTTTTATTAAATGAGTCATGTACGCCGCATTTTTAAAACCACGACTTGCAATTTCCATATAATAGCAATGATAAGGAAATGCAAATTAAATGCAGGTTTCTATAATATTAGTCATTGTAGGGCACTCGTATACGTATTAGACAAGCTTGCTACTACTAAATATTTCCATTTCCATTTTTCCCCTCTAGATTTACTTTCCCTTTTACTTGCGCCTTTTTAATTTTCTATAAATAGACATTTTTCCTGTTTTTCTGACGTTTATACTTTCAACGTTTCAAATAATATGATGATTTAAATTTCCTGATTCGTATATGCCTAGCGGAGAAGTTTCGACTTGTCCAACTTTATAATTGGTTTTTCATTTTGTGTAGTTATAAATTTAGTTCTTGCGTTTGAATTGGTTCGACTTGTCGACTTGTCTGTCTGTGAAAAGTATAGTCTGTACGTAGATAAAATAAAATGACTCCATAACTACCGAGGTCTATAGTCGTTAACACAGAGAGTGGTTGCATTGTCATGGACTTACGGACCCTAATCGTTTACAACTCAGGTAAGGGCCGTAATGGGATGAATGGTGCGTTAAACTTTCATTA
>JARJEB010021695.1:0-13812 GCA_030264535.1 Liometoxenus newtonarum | reverse complement strand
TATATATATAAATTATTGTGTATTACAATTCAGAAACTAGAAAGACACTAACAGAATTAAAATTAAACTAAACATACACATTAAACAAACATAAAACACTGTGATAACATAATGGAATTAATATTTGCTTTATATTATGTACCTATCTATATTTATATGTGTAATTGTAAACATTGCAACACTTTATAAACACAATCCACGATACAAGAGAATCACAAATCACTAGCTTACAAAAAAAATAGGTATAGATAAAATAAATTAGACAGAACAGAACAAGGAGCTAACTATTCGTAATAGAAATGTTTTGGTATTACCACACAGTAGAAACGAACCAAATTAGAGGAAAAAAACTATAGCATATTAAAACACCGCCATTTTGTAAGAGTTTAATGTCGTTTTCGAATTATATGCACTCGGGCAGTTTTTCTTGCACAGAGTGCAGGCATGAGTGTTCAATTTATAATTTAATGTTGCCCTACGCCTACGGGACTGCCGAATGTTCGACTTATCCAGTGCATTGCATGCACTTAGTGCAGTCGACAATTGCACTGACTAATTTCTGGCCCCGTCTCTGGAGACGGTGTTGAGTTCAGTGCAGATCATTTTATAGGTTAATGTTATAATATTGACTAAATGATAAGACAGGTCAACGTTAAATTATAATGCTTGCAATCACAACTACCAGCATTGCGCTAGGGCACAAGTTTCGGTTAAAATACGGTTGATAGACCAAGATGCACTAGAGTGCTATTGTATGTTCGGGTTAGTTGAAGTGTGCCAGTGCAGAAATTGCCCAGTGCATGCACTTAACTCCACTCGCCGAATTCAGTTCTGTTCGATTGCATATAAGTAGAAAACGTCATAAGTAGAGATGAGCGGTGGAAGGTTTAGGACATTTAAGTGGAGACGACACTTTCAAAAATGTCTGGCACAAAAGCGCAAGGCACAAATTAATCTTCATAATATAACTTGAGTTTTATAAAATAAAATAAAAAGTTAAAGAGTAATGTCCGTTTAAGTGTCCTAAAATGTCATTTAATTAAAAAAATGTCCGAACATTTATTCGTACACTTAATGGAATAAATCATCTATAACTATAAGTGAAGCAAATGTTTTAACAGTTCTAGTATTATTGATAGCGTTTTCCATTTATTACACTGGTGTAAACTAGTGTGCACTTTTCTTGAGCTGGCTTGATTCATTTATAAATCAGTGTAGGCAGTGTATCCGCCACTGACCCGCTCGTTGTTTTTCATTTAACACTGGGTGTACACTCAGTGTAGGTTCAGTGCAACTTTTTCACACCGTCAGTGCAGTTATATAACAATATATCATTTACTCATTAATTTATGGTGAAACCTTTTTATGTGAAACTTCTTGATCGTCGATTCGAAAACGCAGTACAACTGACGGCTACTAACTGACAGTTGATCTGCACTAGACCGCCATAAGCCCGCTTCCAGTGTAATAAATCGAAAACGCTATGAAACTCTTTATTCCAACTTGGTTGCATAAGTACAGGTATTTGTCGCGATAATATTCGATTTTTTATAAACAAAATGCTGGATTATTATTAGAAAGAGTAGTTTGTAGTTTCCGATGGTTCAGGTTGGACGATATTATGTGGTAATACTGGTAATAATTATTCTTATTCAACAGTAGAAACAAATCCAAGATAATTACATATTTTAGTACATACGTTTTATTATACAGATGCAAATCAAATAGAACAATAGAATATAATGCCATTTTTTGTGCTACAATAATTTAACTGTATATACAATAAATACACACGGTTTCAGAACTATTTCGAAATGTACAAAAAAACTAATAAAAACATTTTGAATTGTTCTAGAATCGATTCACTAATCACAGCTAAAACACCGAGAGGAAAATATTAAAAATTAGAATAACATAATGAATGAATCAATCAGTAAACTCAATAAGTAATTTCTAATTTCATAATGAAATATCACTCCATGCCATGCATATTAAGCCAGTAAAAATATTTTTGCAAGTATATTTTAATTACTGTTGCTTTTTTTAACATAAACAATAAACACACAATAAATTGATGAAAACTGGAAACATCCAAATAGTTGTGCAAATTAAAAAAATGAAAATGAAGAAATACAGTGTACATAATTATAAATAACGATACTAATTAAGTACCAACATAATCAAAAACTTTTTATAAACAAATTGAAATTAATGAATAAATAAATAAAATTCAAAAGAATGAAAAAAAATTAAAATTGTTGCTCTACTATAGAAAGATGAAAATATGTTGGCTTTGAAGAATAAACGAATTGTTGTATATGTAAAAGACCTTACGAAATGATTAGAAAAGGTTTGTAAAACCGAAACAAGGAAATCGGTTTGAAATTGAAACTGAAAATTAGTCTCGTCTCGCGTTGATGTTACAACTTACAAGAATGCAAATTTGAATGTTAAAATTTTAAATCGAAAAACGGCAAGAAACAAAAACATTTTACAATGAAATTAATATAATTCATAAAATAATTAATTACAAATATAAGTATAAATTTGTACATAAAATATTTTTATAAATGTAAAATTATTTATTGATTTTTTTTTGTTTAGTAATTAATTGATTGATTTACCTTTTTCTAGGTATTTTCAAGAATTGCTTATGTAAAATTTAATTGTGATTCTGTTAATTCTTAACCTTAATCGATCTACTTGTTGTTTTAATTCATAAATTCATTGAAATTAAGGTATTCAAATTATTGTTGCAACAAATTTCTGCGTTTGATTCGGTCGAGAATGAATGCAAACGCTTGTAATGGTGGAACAAACTTGCAGGAATGCTAGATTATTACAAAGAGAATAATCGGAAAAAGAATTTGCTTTTTGGCACATAAATGTTAAAAATGAAGCAAGGAAAGGAAACAAAAAACGGAAACGAATCAAAGAACATAAAAATAATTATCTAATTAATTATTATGAAAGAAGGAGACTCTTCTATTATTTATTTTTGACTTTATTCATTTAGTTTTATTATGCAAATAGTTTTATTATACATAGTATTATAAAATTATAATTATTGTGTACATATAAACATATATTATATATATTTTAGAGGTACCTGTTTCTATGTTACAATTGTGGATTGTAGCCCGGTGTCATTAACAAAAAACAAAAAAAAAAACAATTATAACGAAGAATTACAAAAGACACTCGTTGGTTTTCATTGATTTAATCCAATTAATTTTAGTCCTATTAATTCTAAATGAAGATCTCTAAAAATCGGTGCGTTAAAATCGCACCGCACAACTTTCCGATCAAAGTACACTACGAATTACAAGGGTTTACGGGAACTAAACTCAATTTGCATTCGTGTTAATCCAGGGCCGCGCCCGAGAACAACACTATTTTGTGATTCTCACAGAATAGTGTTGTTCTCGGGTGCGACCCTGGATTGACTCGAATGCCAATCGAGTTTAGTTTCCTTAAATCCCTTACGTCTACGATTTCGAAGAACTCGTCGATTTTGTAACTTCATCGTGAACCTTTTCTATTCTATTAAGCCAACCAATAGCAGCCCTAAAGTTGTATTACTTATTCTCAGTCGCGTGTGGCAAAGTGAGGAGTGGGCGATACGTTTTAAGGTCGCCACACACCAACCCGATACTGCGGGAGTGGTAGCGGGACCGACGCGGGATCAAATCATGTGGCGCGATATGAGAGTATTCACACCGGACGGTGCGATCACTCTCATATCCCGCCATATGATTGGATCCCGCACCGCTCCCGCAGTATCGCGTTGGTGTGTGGGGCCCCTAATAGCGTTTTCTATTTATCACACTAGTGTTACACTGGAAGTGGGCTAGAGGCGAATTAGCGCAGCCGTCAGTGCAGATTAGCAGTTTGACAAGTCCAAGTGTAGTTAGTGTAAGTGTAGTGCAGATTAAATGGAACAAGTCGTTAATTTATGGTGCACTCTTTTCTACCAACAGGCAACAATTGTGCAAATAGTAAATATTGTACGTAATATGTATGAACGCAAAACTTAAGAACCTGCAATAGACATATATCTAACTGCACTTACTTGCTCCACCAACTCCTCGAGATGGTGTGAAAAAGTTGCACTGAATCTGCACTGAGTGTACACCCAGTGTTAAATTAATGAAAAACGACGAACGGGTCAGTGGCGGATACACTGCCTAGACTGATTTATAAATGAATCAAGTCAGTACCGAGGTCAGTACAAGAAAAGTGCAAAGTATTGTACACCAGTGTAATAAATGGAAAACGCTATAAGTTATCTGAACGCGGCTTCGCTTCAATAAGGCGATGGCCGCATTCAGCGAACATCAGCGCCTGCAATTAAAAAATTGCAGAAATTCCATGAAACGTCACTTTAAAGCGCCTTGCTGCAGGATTCCGTCATTGATGAAGCTTATATATTTTTCGCTGCATTACTTTATTGAAGCGATTTACGGAAGCACAAGCTGTATTTCTTTGTGCTTAATTTTTTGCACGCGTTAGAAATACGCCTACAGTTTTTAATTGCAGTTTGCTGAATGCGCCCAATAAAGCTGGTCACTCACGCTTGCGGCAATGTTGGCAATGTTGCGGCAATGTTGTAAAACTTTGTCAGCCCTCACCAATGTCGGCAGAACGACACACACAAGTGTCACAATCAAATCAAACTTAACTTTCAACAGAAAAATATGTTGTTTTCTTCAAACTGAATGATTAAAATGATTTATTATACAGTTAAACCACCAAAAACTAATTAGAACTTATTTTGTGTTGAAAAACAAAATCAATTCTAAGTTATATGTGCATTATGGAAGCAACGAATTCACAAATAACGCCGACAAACAATGTTTTCAATATAACCTCAACCCAATCAATTTTTATTTTAATTCAACTTTTACATATTTTAATATAATTTTGTGAATATTAGTAACGAAAAACTGTACGTTTTTAATGCAGGATGGCAAATGTGTATACTTTAAGTGACGATAAACTGGCTGAGAAACTGAGAAGAGAAAATTACGATCAGTTTAATATCTTGGTCCGGATGCACTTATCCTTTGTTCTTGATTTAACAACAGAGTAAGTAATAATTCTATTTGACAAATATCTAAGTTAATTTCTCATTTAACTATTCTTTGTGTATTTTTTTTACAGAAATGATGCATTGGCAGACCGAGGTAAATTAAAAAAATGGAGTTTAGTGCCTTTTAAGAAGTCAAAATGTCGAGGTATCATGGAAGGAGCCCCCTTAACACACGAAGGCATTTGTCAAGTGTATCAATTGATTGAGTTTCTTAAACGTGAACCAAGTATGTATTTAGCTTATTTATCCTTGATCCAAACGTTGAATTGACTTTAATATCTTAATATTTCTTCGAGATATTTGCAAGGAAGGCGTTTTCCGAAGAACTGGCTCGTTAAACAGGCAACACGACCTCCGAAATTTACTCAATCAAGGCACAACTTTATGTTTAGAGGAAGGGCCGTACAGTGTTCATGATTGTGCATCAGTATTAAAAGGTTTTCTTGCTGAGCTACCGGAACCTTTGTTGTCGGAAGCTCATTATCCGGCATATTGTCAAATATCTGGTAAGAAATCCCCCCTGGTAATCGAAAATGGGTTAACTGTTTATGGATTTTCGTCAAAATTATAGAGTTATGTGGATTGGGGACCCCAGCGCAAGAAGAACGTCTTTTACAAGCATTACAACTCTTATTGTTGATGCTACCATCGGAAAATCGTGTTCTGCTCAAAGATGTTTTGGAACTTTTACATTTAACTGCCTCGTATGAAGGCCACAACAAAATGTCCGCAGATAGTTTGGCCACATTATTCACTCCCCATCTTCTATGCCCGCGTAAGTTATCGCCGGAATCTTTGCATTTAAACTCGCAGACACTTTCCGGTATCATTTCGTTTATGATCAAAAAAGCCAAAGAGTTATTCAAAATACCACCCAAACTGGCAGTTGACATCAAGGCATATCTTCAAGACCGGGACAGACGTAAAGCCTTATCGCCTAATAAAGTATTCAATGAGTCGGTTAGTGATACGGCGGCGAATACCGTATTTAGTTTTGTTGATCACGAACGATCGGCTAAAGAAAATCAGTCGAATCCAACGGAAACGGCTTTGGCCCAGTTGTATGCGCACATACAAAGTCTTCCAGAATCATCAAAGAAACGAAAATTGGTGAAACAATTTAATAAGGAAAACGGACACGGTACACCTTTACAAGTGCTACGAAGCGGCGTACCGAAAAACAAAAGTCTGGGAGATTCAATAAAAAAACATTTATTTCAAAAAGGACTCATCAAAGGAGTTAAGAAGGCTGGCTTCATCCAACATCGATCATCAAGTGAAGAAATCCTCAATGTAAGTTCCACTATTGCTTTTTTTGTTGTTGCTTTTTCTTTACTTTTACCGTACCGCTAATTAACAATTGTTTAGTGTATCATAGTTTTGTTTTGTCTGCATTTTGCTTTCTATTTTCGATGTGCAATAATATCGCTTATACAGAGTCCACAAACGAGTTCAGCACGCGGCAAATTGTTTTGTGGCAACTGTGACAATTCCTCAGATGCGAGTACTGATGAAACGTTAGCAAAAAAGATGCGCAAGTCTACGTTGAGTACGGAAAATTTATGTAACAACATGATGACTGATGAGAGTACTAAAAATTCCGAGTGCATTAAACGTAGTTTGTCCGAACCCGATTTGAGCACTGATGATGCGACGAGAACTAATTATTTAACCAGTACGCCGGCTTGTTTGCCTTTGCGTGATATTCCCGAAATCGTTTTCACTCCAGAGGACCAGGATAGGAAGAGCATGTCGCCTATTACAAGGTCCACACAACGAATGTGCAGAGCAATGCAAGTAAGTAACATAATCTGACATTAGCTTTAACGCTTTTGCTTCTTGTTTTTTTCGTTGATTTCGTAGATTCTAACCTTTTTTTGTTATGCTTTTGTGATTAATGAGCGTAGATGTTAAAATACAAGTTTTTGTGTAAAGTCCCTAGATATATAATTTACCGCCATATTGGCTCCATTATTTTGCGGGAAATTTAAAATCGCTTGTTCTTGCCATTATGCCAGCCATTTTGATTCCAGTTTTTCTCTTTCTTTCTCATGCAATTTTCGTATCCATGGCAAATACATGCTACCATTCATTGCGACATCTCGTGGAGAACCAGTGTAATTTGTAAATTGGGCTGACATTTGAGGTTATGTCGTATCTGTATCTGTATAATTATATCAAAGCAATTTGTGAATAAAAAATGATAATTTTTTTTAATCCAGGAGACAATGATGACGCCACGAAGTAGAAAACCAGTCCTCGTGGTTTCTGGCACAAATATAAACAATTTAGCGACATTAGATAAACCACACTTAATGGATCAACTTACCGAAGAAACCGACGAAAATATGGAGTCCGAGGCAACCGATTCGTTGACAAGTAACTTCCGGCAGTATCTGCTAAGTAGAAGTCTACTTTCAGCATCGTCCTCCTCCTCACCGAGGGATCTAAGCTTTTCAAGCCGTACGGACGATTATAGCTCAACGAGCACAAATTTCAATAATTTGAGCGAAAGCAAAATGTCTGCGTCGCTTTTACAATGCATGGATGGTAACTTACCCGAATCTTCGACGGAAGAAAAACAATTGGTGCTAAAACCAAATCAATTTAACGATAAGGGAGAACCCATTGTATATGAAACGTCTTTTTAAAAATAATATTTGTATATTAAATGGGGAAATGTTAAATACGTAACATGCATAGACATAGCATTTTAAGATATTACACGATGTTTAAGACATAGAATAATTGACAATAATAAATTAATCTGTAAACCTATTCACTAAATATAAAACTAAAACAAATCATCATGAGTTAAATCCTGCATCAACTGCAATCCTCGTTCTTTGAGTGCATTTGAAAGAAGTTTTTGTTGTTCTTGTTTCTGCTCCTGCTCCTTTCTTTGAGCGTCGAGAATATCATCAACTGATACTTCTCTTAAAGGCAAACCCGCTTCTTTCTCTTCGTCCTATGTGCATCAAGCGTAGTAAAAAAAGCAAATAGGAATAATAATAATAATAGAATCAACTTACGATTTCACCAAGTAATACTACATTTTCACCACGTACAATAAAAACACCTCTTGGGATATCACCGTACTCCTTCCCAACATGGATTCGTTCGATTGTACGATGCAGAACCAAATTTGCGAATTGATCCACACTACGCAAGTAACCAATTAGCGTCCGTCCATCTCTCAGGAGTACCATTAATTTTTCTGTAACCGATTAATAAATGAGCAACAAAATGATCAAATAATCAATATGTATGTTCACGTATTTATAGTTTCTTACTGTCTAGTTCATCT
This sequence comes from Liometoxenus newtonarum, assembly GCA_030264535.1. NCBI lineage: Eukaryota > Metazoa > Arthropoda > Insecta > Coleoptera > Staphylinidae > Liometoxenus > Liometoxenus newtonarum. The sequence continues at coordinate 5,413 of JARJEB010021695.1, read as the reverse complement.
AAAAGATGGGCAGTGCCTTCCAATTCAGACTTTAGATTCATTTTAAAACGATGAAGATCATTAAAATACAGATAAAACTAGATAATGGATTAGTTCGATTAGTGCTCGGATTAGTGTAATTTGTAATTTCTTTCGTAGGTTATGAAGAAAGTGCTTTCGATTTGAAACAATATTTCAAGAACCTGCACATGAACAGCTCCAGTACAGTTAAATTAAACATTGTTCGATTTGATTTGCTTTGGAGTTGTATTGGAGCTGTTCCAATGCATCTACGTAGGTGAAATTGAAAACCATTTAACGTTTTACTGTTCCTCTCTGCGTTGCCAGCCAGATGTTGGAGGAGTGTCGCCAAATAAAGCAATAGGCGCATTTCTTTGTAGTAACTTTTCTGTCGAGTTAAAGTTGAAAGCAAAGAAATGGTTCGTGAAAGTGAAGGTGCACGTGATCGTTTTCAGAACTTTAAGTACTTACTTTTCAAGTCAAACATATAAATGTGCCCTTCAACATTCAGAACTTCTCACTTGGATCGGAAAAATCCATATTTTTCTTGCAGAAAAACGAGAAGCAGAAATGGTAATCTCAAATTTTTTCGCGTGACATCTGGCGGTAAAGTAACAACTGCGCATGCTTTCACTTTTCTAAATGATACAAAGAAACAGCTTTAACTTTATCGCGTGCAAAAAATTAAACACAAAGAAATGCGCCTAATGGAGCGAAAAATATAAAGCGCGTTCACAGAACTCAAACGTGTCGCTGCGACACTTTTAGCCAACCAATATCCACCCTTCCAAAAGTGTATTCCCCTCTGTCGCGTTGAGGAGAATACAATTTTGGAGGACTGTTATTGGTTGGCTTAAAATGTCGCAGCGACAGTTGTATAGCGTTTTCCATTTATTACACTGGTATACACTAGTGTGCACTTTTCTTGCAGTTCATTCATTCATTTATATATAAATCAGTGCAGGCAGTGTACCTGCCACTGACCCATTCGTCGTTTTTCATTTGACACTGGGTGTACACTCAGTGTAGGTCCAGTGCAACTTTTTCACACCGTCAGTGCAGTTATATAATAACATATCATTTACTCATTAATTTATGGCAAAACCCGAGGCAAAACCTTTTTATGTGAAACTTCTAAGGTGTATATTTAGTCGTCGATTCGAAAACACAGTACAACTGACAGCTGATCTGCACTAACGGCTGCACTAGACCGCCACAAGCCCGCTTCCTGTGTAACACTAGTGTAATATATGGAAAACGCTATTAGTTTTGTGAACGCGGCTTAACGCTTCATCAATGGTCGCATTCAGGCAAGTACAGCAGTTGCAGCACTGTGCTTCCATAAAGCGCTTGATTAAAGCAATGCAGCGAAAAATATATACGCTTCGTCAATGGCGGATTGCTGCAGCAAATCGCTTTAAAAGTGTCGTTTTACGGAATTTCAGCGATTTTTAAGTTGCAACGCAGTAGTTCCCTGAATGCGCGCTATGGCGGTTTGCTGCAGCCATCGCTACAGCAAAGCGCTTTAAAAACGTTTCAGCAATAACGGCTTTCGATTTGACAAAAGGAACTACTCATCGCTGCATTCAAAGAGCTCCAGTACAACTCCAAGTCAAATCTAACAATGTTTAACTGTACTGGAGCTATTTTATGTGCAGCTCCTTGGATCAAATCGAAAGCCCCAAATGGCAGTCGAAGATAATCGAACTCAACGCTGTCACTTGTCGACTTGTCAGTGTCAATCGTCAGAATCGTAACCAAAAATTGTGGCAAAACAAAATAGTTCCACAAAAAACTATCAAAATATTAACCCAAGTTCTAAACATAAATTCGAACATAAATTATAATAATTAATTGAATCATGACTAATTAATAAGTAAACAGCTATAATTTGTATGTGTTTAATATCTAATACTTTCTACCTTACCAGAAAAAGGCCTAATCATGTTGAAGGTATGAACTGAAAAAAAATATTCCTATCTTCAATTAAGTGATATGCATTTTAGGAAAAGGGACAACTAAAATTCGAAGATAAATGGCCAACCATGCGGCCCATCGTCTTGAAACTTCTGAAACAGGAGCCCGTTTCACCAAGTGAATGGCAGGAACTATTTTACGATGTCCATTTGGTCTGTTTATGGGATGAAAAGGGCGCAGCTAAGTTAAGAGATAATTTGCAAGAGGACATTGTTCAGTTTATCAAACAAGCTCAAGCCAGAGTGTTAGCACACAGGGAGGAACAGGCTTTGCTGAAGGCGTACATCGGTGAATGGAGAAAGTTTTTCACTCAGTGCAACTATCTACCGACGCCGTTCCGGCAACTGGAGAGTTCCTTACAGGTAATTCTTATTTGAGTGCATTTAAGAATGCCTATGGACTGATTTTAAGCTATTAATGTTCAAGGGTAAGCCGAGTACTGCCACTTCGAGCACGAGCAGTAAAAAAGGACAAAGTGATGAGAGTATTGTGCGTAAATTAATGCTAGATTCATGGAACGAGAGTATTTTCAGTGATATCAAGCATCGATTGCAAGATAGTGCTATGAAATTAGTTCATGCTGAACGAAATGGGGAGGCTTTTGATTCACAATTAGTAATTGGTAAGAAAAGATAAGAAAACTAATCGAAAAGACATGAATGTAGTAAATTTCTATCGTTTTTTTTGTAGGTGTAAGGGAATCATACGTTAATCTCTGTTCAAATACTGAAGACAAAATGCAAATTTACCGGGAAAACTTCGAAGCTGCTTACATAAAAAGCACAGAAATGTTTTATCGCGTCAAAGCTCCGGAACATTTAGCGTTGAATGGTGTCCAATCGTATATGCGTTATGCCGATGCAAAGCTCCGGGAGGAAGAAACCCGTGCACATCGCTACCTCGAGGCTGGCAGCAACGCCGTCATCCAATGCTGCGTTAAAGTACTTGTTGGCAATAGTTTATCAGTTTTGCTAGCCGAATGCGCGCCGCTAATCAAAGCCGGCGAAACTGAACGCTTGCAATTAATGTTTAGATTATTAGAACGCGTCCCCGAAGGTGTTCTACCGATGCTACAAGAATTAGAAGAACATATCACTGCAGCTGGCTTAGCCGACATGGAGGCAGCTGCGGAAATCATCACTCAGGATTCGGAGAAATACGTTGAGAGGCTGCTGGATCTGTTTAGGAAGTTTAGTAATTTGGTACACGACGCCTTCTCAGATGATCCGAGGTTTCTGACGGCGAGAGATAAAGCATTTAAGTCGGTCGTGAATGATACGAACGTGTTTCGATTGGAATTGAATAGTGGGAAGAATCTGGGCCCCAAATCAGTTGCGCCGGAGAGTAAGTGTCCGGAATTACTGGCGAACTATTGCGATATGCTGTTACGGAGAACGCCCCTGTCGAAACGCTTGACTTCCGAGGAGATTGAGTCCAGGCTGCGGGATGTTTTACTTGTATTAAAGTATGTTTCCAATAAGGATGTGTTTATGAGGTATCATAAGGCACATTTAACTAGAAGACTGATATTGGATGCTAGGTATAGTATATGTTTATCTGTTTGTATGAAATTCAGCTGTTTGTGTACTACTACGCATGCGCATTCTAACCATAATTTTTTTTAATCAATAAATCATTATGTTTACATCCTTACAGTGCTGATAGTGAAAAGGAAGAAGACATGGTGGAATGGCTGCGAGAGGTTGGAATGCCTGCCGATTACGTAAACAAATTAGCTCGAATGTTCCAAGATATCAAAGTAAGCGAAGACTTGAATTCTGTCTTCCGTGCGTCGACTGCACGCCATGATGCAATAAATATAAAAATTTTGAATGCCGGTGCATGGGCGCGTGGTTCCGAACGCGTTACCGTAAGTTTACCAGTGGAATTAGAAGATTACATACCCGAAGTCGAAGAATTTTATAAAAAGAAGCATTCAGGGAGAAAATTACAATGGTACGATCTGCTTTGTCTTGGTTATACCATTTTTAACTACTCCGAGTGACTTTAGGCTGCTCCGAATAGCTTGTTGGGTATATTGAACGCCATTTTGTTATGTTATCAGGTACCACCACATGAGCAATGGAACAATAACATTTACAAATGAAGTTGGGAAATTCGATGTGGACGTGACCACGTTCCAAATGGCCGTTTTATTTGCCTGGAACCAGCGGCCATTGGATAAAGTTAGCTATGAGAATCTCCGTTTAGCTACCGAATTGCCGGATGCTGAACTAAGACGAACATTATGGTCGCTTGTAGCGTTTCCCAAATTGAAACGGCAATTGCTGTTATTTGCTCCATCGGTGAACGCGCCTAAAGATTTCAATGAAAATACATTATTTTGGATTAATCAAGAGTTTTCGTTAGTTAAAAATGGGAAACTCCAAAAACGTGGAAAGGTACCTAATTCATTGGCAAAATTAAATTAAATTTAATTTTTTCGAACATTCTTGTTATTTTCACAGATTAACTTAATTGGAAGGCTTCAATTGAGTACGGAACGTTCACAAATGGAAGATAATCAATCGATAGTGCAGCTAAGAATACTACGAACGCAGGAAGCCATTATCAAAATCTTAAAAATGCGAAAACGAATAACGAACGCTGCACTGCAAACGGAATTGGTTGATATTTTGAAAAACATGTTCTTACCGACGAAGAAAATGATTAAGGAACAGTTGGAATGGCTCATTGAACATAAATATATGAAGCGGGATGATGACGATATTAATACTTTCATTTATGTTGCGTGATTTGTTATAGATAATAAAATTTTGTTACTGATTTATTTACATGTTTTTTTTTTGCACCGGAACTTGCTGAACAGTTGAAACAAACTATCAGATAAACTTGGAATAATATTTTTAAACTAGCGGGTAAAAATTTCCGTTGTTTTTGTGTTTCTGGTTGGACTTGAAAATTTTCAAAATTCGTTATCGGAAACTGATCAAATGAAAAAAATCGGTGCGTTAAATTTGCACAGCACAACTTTTCGACCGTATCCATTACGATTTCGTATAGAACTAGTTGATCGTAAAAGTAATTTTGATCGGAAGGAATATATTTAGTTTAGGGTGGTCCGCCAATTTTCACCTTTTTTCCTAGGATGTGGTATATTTCGACAAATTGAGTTCCAAATAGCTGAAATGGGGCCGCGGAAATTGATTTCGTTTGCTTTTTGCACAATTTTGAGCACTTTAAAGTTGCAATGAAAATGATAGGTGCATTTCTTTCGATGTGTAAACAACAGTGAATATGAGATCTAGCGTGGCATACCGAACGCTCATATAAATCCGACAATATTTAAAGTTTTTGGTGAAAATTGAATTAAATAATATGTTGTATATATGTTGTATATATAAGATATAATTTTCAGATTTTAGCGAGAGCAATTGTTAGATTCAGCATTAGATTTGCAATAACATACTAAAGA
>JARJEB010021691.1:0-10516 GCA_030264535.1 Liometoxenus newtonarum | reverse complement strand
AGCGAGGATAAGTTGAAAATAAGCGAAGAAGTAAATGGAAATATTACGCAAGATTTTGTCCCTGTTACAAAATCTAAAGTAATGCAGGGAGAGAATACAAAAATCGTTGAAAAGGAATTTCTTTGTGGTAATATTTCATTTTTATCAATCATCATTCTTTTGTCATTACAGTCGAGTCTACATAATCGCTGATTATTGTTTTTGCCCGTTATCGAATAGGGACACCTGACAGTACTTTTTTGTTGATATTTTATTTTTATTATTAATTTGAACATTTGAAGTAAATTAAAAGTACATGTATTTTCAGATTAAAACTGTTTTGCAGCTATGGAAATCTGATTGCACCCTCAGGTTGCAAACGTTTGATTACACCCGCTGCAATCCATGTTTATTTGCATCGGTGTAAAGCGACTTGTCATCACTACAATAAATTATAGTATATTATTCAATGAGCGCATATGGAGGCTATTATACGCGAGGGCGAAGTTTACGTAGCGAGACGGTAATCGAGCGGAATAAACGCCCGAGCATATGCGCGAATTGAATACTATACTTTATCTGCGACGACAAAATTTAATTTTTATATTGCAGTATGGCTTTCAAAGTGCTGTGCTTGACGTAAAGTAAATCTCTAGAGGAATAATGACCGATTATTGATGTGTGTCAAGCTCCATTATTCGCGAGTGATATTAATGTGGATTATACGTGTCTGCATACACACCTAATAATGGTTGTTTTACTTGGTCGTCGCGGATAAAATTAATTATTCACCTTTAGGTGAATCAGTCTTCTTCTTCGATTGTTTCCTCTTAGTCTTTGATACTGATTCATTACCTTCTAGTGCATTTTCTTCTTCGTATATTTTCGACTTATCCTCACTATTGGATTCCTCAGAATCGGGCATCTACTAGTGAGGATAAGTCGAAAATATACGAACAAGAAAATGCACTAGAAGATAATGAATCAATACCAAAGACTAAGAGGAAGCAATCGAAGAAAAAGACTGATTCACCTAAAGGTGAATAATTAATTTAATTTATTGTAGTGATGACAAGTCGGTTTGCACCTATACAAATAAACATGGATTGCAGCGGGTGTAATCAAACGTTGGCACCCTGAGGCTGCAATCAGATTCCCACCATAACCTTAAAATGGCGAATAACACGCCATACAACGATTGAATTGAATGCACCCAGTGCATTTGAAGAATTAACGTTTGCACCCGGTGCAAATGCCATCAAAGATTGACTGTGAAAACGATTTCTACCCAGTGATGGCCTTTGCACCGAGTGGAAATGTTTATGCACCCAAAGCATCGGGTGAAATCGTTTGGACCCAAATACTCTGATTAGTTCGCAACTACATTGAGCAGGTCGGAACTACTCGCAGTAGTTTACAGTAGCAAATCGGAAGCAATGCACCGGGTGCAATGATGTATGCACCAATTGGGTGAATTCGTTGCAACCGTTGGATGGCGTGTAATTAAATTTTAAAGTTATGGCGGGAATCCAGTAGCACCGCTGCAAACCGGCTTGCCATTACCCGTTTCTACCTATTCGTACTTACGTTGAAAAAAAAAATTAAAACTATTTTTAGCGAAATCCAAATCAAATGGAACCAATAAACAAGTACAACTTGTAGAAACGGTGTTACAACCGAAAAATAAGAATAAGAAGAACAAAAACTACGTTGATGACCGTGCGGATTATTACCAACAAACCGATAGAGGTAAAATACTTGAACATATCTGCGAAAGCCGTACTCGTAAACATATCTACAATAATGATTGCGGCCTTTGCGTTCCAGTCACGAGTGTTGTCGTTGAAAAACAGCGCTCTGATGGGTACTTTCCCTTACCGCATGTAAATTATCATTTTTTGTACAATCACGAATTACAAAACACAAGAATATTTGAGACAATTTTTACAGGAAGTAAGCAAACTGGTGGAAGCCTGCAGACTTCGTCTAGAAAGGACAAAACGCGACGGTCTTTAATCAAAGGCAAAGCTGGCGGAATTCCGAAATATAAGTTTGATATGGAATTTCCTAATATCACCGAAAGAGTGTTTCGACAATCTTCGTTATTGCATGAAAAGGTTGCTAATAATTTATTTTTGAAAATATTATTGGCTTATGTCGCACTTTATATTTCAGTTGATAAGTTTGTATTGTTTATTTTTGGGTATCTTGCGTATAAGGCTTGGAAGTAGTTTATATCTGAAATCCAAAAAAATCTGTAGTCGATTCGATTGGATTTATTTTGATTTATTGCAATTATTTGCTAATGCAGTTTCAATTAAATTGTTTATATTTGACGTATTTTTAATGATGTTTTTTTCAATTGATTGCGATTGCGTTATGTTGTTGTTTGATTTTATGATAATTCACATTTGCAGATTTTCGACGAGTTTGATCCTGATATTCCTAATATATGGGAAGATAAACTGCTGGAGCAGATTTGGATGCGTGAGTTGTTTTTTTTCGGTTTCATGGAATTGCTAAATTACATAGCTCATTAAAGCTATTTCTCAGCTCTACCACATACACTACACTACTACAATACATATTTTTATAATTAAATAAATTATTTTCAATAGATTAAGTCAATCTTTATCTTTCAAAAACAATATAATGATGTTCCAAGTTGGGATCGTGTTTTGACAGCTATCACCAGTTCAGTAACTTCCTGGTCATTATCATTAAATTATTTCAAATCAGTGATGGCATTTGCACCGGGTGCAATCGTTTATGCACCAAACACACCGGGTGCAATTGAACGCACCCAATTTGATTGCATCGGGTGCAATCAAAGATTTCTAATAACTAGGCTATGAAAATTCGCCAATGTATTTTTGCATAGACAACAACGCCCCTGGCTGGTATACTAATAACTAAGCGCTTGCCTCTAATTACCCAACAAATTTGACAACTCGCCAGACAATTGGAATAATTGTATTGATTTTGTGATAATCAACATGGCGGCAATCGGGACTGTAATTCAAGGTCATCGCCTATCTATGTAAATATTAGAAATCTTTGGGTGCAATCGTTTGCACCCATTTTATGCATTCGATATGTCAGTCCAACTACTCTAAGAGTAGTTCTGGAGTACTCTGACCAGGTCAGAACTACTCTTGATTGGTTGTCAATAAGATGGCTGCCAGTGCGGACAACATTTTAGGTTCTGGCCCTCTCTATAGTAATATATTAAACTCTCTGTGGGAAACTGATTGCACGATCAGGGTGCAAACGTTTGATTGTACCCGGGGCAAACGGGTGCAAACCGTGTTTATTTGCACCGGTGCTTCAAAGTTATTTTAATGATTATTTCCAATTTAAAACCTTCATAGGCATTCAATAAACAGTTACTGTCTTCACTTGATTGATAGTTGATATTTCCAGTTTTTAAATGTATTGAAGTCTTGAAACACTGGTGCTTTTAAAAGTGTGAATAGATAAGATGTCGTATATGTTATCAATTATTTAACATTATTTAGATTTATACATATATATTTTTTAATTATAATTATAATAATTTTATGAAGTAACTAAATTTAAAAAACGCGATCCTGATAACTGCTATCTTGAACAGCCGAAGCAGTGGGTCTAGCACCTGGCAGTGAATGATGTGTTCGCATATGCGTTGGACGCCTCGGCGGCGCCAAGAATTCAAACATGCTCTGATGATGATTCGCTAGCATATTGCTTAAACTACAAGGCATCGGATCAGTCCAGAAGAAATCATGATTCAACGCCGTATCCGAATCAGCCCGTTTACTCGGATCCAAGACTAGCAGTTTATCCAACAAATCGCAAGCGTATGGATCTTTCATATACGGTTTCAGTCGTTCCTTAACTTTACGTTTCTGTTGCTGTGGTAGTTCCATTGTTTTATACAGATCTAGGTTTTCAACGCCGGGCCAAACAGCTGGCATAATCGAACCGCACAATTGCGATATAAAGATTAATTGCTGCTGCTCACTGTTGCCTTGCATTATTGGTGATCGCGTCCACATTTCGGCCATGATACAACCAGCTCCCCATAGATCCACAGGAGGGCCATAGTTGCGTTCACCAAGAAGCAATTCCGGTGGTCGGTACCATAGTGTAACGACACGATTTGTGAAACGATTCGGTTCGCCATTCTTGTTTGCGCTAAATGCACGAGCCAAACCAAAATCAGCAAGTTTTAATATTCCGTTCTTAGTTATTAAAACGTTAGCTGCTTTCATATCTCTGTGAAGAATTTTATTGCTGTGGATATAGTAGAGACCATTGAGAAGTTGTTGCATGACTTTTTTAATTTCTCCTAAACTAAATTTAACGTTAACGTTCGATAATAATCCGGCCAAGTCATGTTCGCAGAAATCGAACACCAAATAGAATGTGGAGCGGTACTTGTTGAATTGTGTTGCTTTCGTTCGGCAAATCTCTATCAAATTTACAACGTTTTCATGTTTTAATAGTTGCAATATTCGGATTTCTCTAAGGGCAGTTATAGGAAACTGAAAAGTTTGATTTAGTTAGCCGGCAAACGACTAAATTCTTTGATTACGGGAATACATACACCTTCCTTTTCATTATCCATGAGCACTTTCTTCATTGCAACATATTTATTTGGATTGCTCTTGTCTCGTGCTTTGAATACTTCACTAAAATTGTAATTTATTTTATTAGATACTATTGTAATTCGTTTTTCATCAAAACTTGAAGCAATTCAGCAATTTTGCACTTTGACTTAAATGCATCACAGCATTTTGTCAGAGCATTTCGGAAAACCGAAGCTTGAAACATTGGTACAACCCACATTAAGAAGATTTGTAAAGATTTTTAGGCATACCCAAAAGTTCCTTGTCCTATTTTAGCAACTTTTTCATATTTTCCACTTTCGTCACAATAGGGAAACATGAAATTCTCAATGTAGTCTTCCTTTTCTCTGGAATTCATCATTTTGCTATTTTCGCGCGACCGCGCCGCGTCCATGGGCATTTGCATGATTGGGCCGTTGTTTAGGGAATTAATTTGCCAACGCCACAGGAAATTTTATTGCAAATTCTTGTTTTTATAAGAAAATCCAAATAAATTGCACAATGTAACTCAGAAACTTAACAAACACTTTTAACCTCACTCTCACCTCACATTTGTCACTTGTCACATTCTGCTCTGCGCTCGAGTCTGCGCTTTTGATTTTGGAGTAAAATCACGTTGAGAACAGTTCCACACTCAACTGTTCCGAACACTTTTAACACTTTTAACAAACAAATCGAACTGTGATCGAACTACATTTCATCGAGGACACTATGTTTTATGTGACATTTGAAAAATATAATTTTTGTAAAGGCTTCACTTGTTATTTAATTTTGATTTAGATTAATACGCACCCCGAATTATTTCGTTGAACTTATAGCGTTTCTCATTTATTGCACTGGTGTACACTAGTATGCACTATGCACTATTCTTGCACTGGATTGATTCATTTATAAATCAGTGTAGGCACTGTACCCGCCCTAACCCGCTCGTCATATTTCATTTACCACTGGGTGTGCACTGAGTTCAGGTTCAGTGCAACTTGTTCACACCGAGAACAGTTCCACTCTCAACTGTTCCGAACACTTTACTTTTAACAAACAAATCGAACTGTGATCGAACTACATTTCATCGAGCACACTATGTTTTATGTGACATTTGAAAAATAAAATTTTTGTAAAGGCTTCACTTGTTAATTAATTTTCATTTAGATAATTACGCACCGCGAATTATTTCGTTGAACTTATAGCGTTTGTCAATTATTGCACGGGTGTACACTAGTATGCACTATTCTTGCACTGGATTGATTCATGATTCATTTATAAATCTGTGTAGGCATTCTACCCGCCCTTACCCGCTCGTCATTTTTCATTAAACACTGAGTATGCACTGAGTGCAGGTTCAGTGCAACTTTTTCACACAGTCTCGAGGAGGTCGTGGAGAAAAAAGGCACAGTTTTTTGCAAATTTGGAAGTACTTGAAAGTTCTTTTTCATCAGAAGAAGGACGGAGTGTCTTTGGTGAGCACTGCAGTTGGATTTGGTATTCGATTCTACCTACTTAGAAGAGAGTGCACCACAATTTACCAGCTTGTTTCATTTATTCTGCGCTACACCTACACTACACCACACTACACTTGCACTTGTCAAACAGCTGATTGCACTGACCTGCCACTAGCCCGCCACTAGGGTAACACTAGTGTAATAAATGGAAAACGCTATATAAAAAATCGTTTTGGATTCTGTATTGACATGAATCACTTCTCAGCGCTCACTTCTCCAAAGCGAACATATTTCGCGTGATTGTAATGCGGCCCATACACTTTCAACCTAGTCGTCAACTTGCGATGTTGACTAGGTTGATCGTCTGTGGGCAGGTTGATGTTGAAATTTCATGTTGACGACGAGGTTGACGACCAAAATGAAGAAAATCAACAGAAAGAAAGAAAATCAAAGCGGTTTGGATTTTTGGTGGGCGGAGCCATGTTGACGACGAGGTTGACGACCAAAATGAAGAAAATCAACAGAAAGAAAGAAAATCGAAGCGGTTTGGATTTTTGGTGGGCGGAGCCATGTTGACGACGAGGTTGACGACCAAGTTGAAGAAAATCAACAGAAAGAAAGAAAATCAAAGCTGTTTGGATTTTTGGTGGGCGGAGCCTGATGTTGGCGACCAGGTTGAGGCATGTGTGGCAGGGTTGACAACATGCTTGTAAACATCAGTTGTTTTTTGGGAATTGTGCTGGCTGTCAACTTGTAAAAACTTGTGGGAAGACCAAAATAAAACTGCTGTTTATCAACTAGGTTGACATGTTGTGGGCAACAACCCCAACCTAGTTGACGACTAGGTTTTCAAGTGTATGGGCCGCTTAAGCGCTAAATAGGGCCAAATACACAAATATATATTTTCTATAATTTAACGAGTGACAACGACAAGCTAGTACACTACACAAACATAACCTGCCAACATGGCTTCGGTGAGCAGAAAAGTAATTTATTAATAATATATTTTATTAATCGTTTAAATTGTTTTGGAACTTTTAGGTACCGTTATTAGACGACGATACACTAGAGTTTGGTGAAGAGGACCGTATAAATGATGCAAAACGAGGAATTCTGACGTAAATATTGCACTGATGTGCCTTTATTTTCCTTACTCTTTACAAATATCAGATATGCCAACGAAATCAAGTATTTTATTGATTATTGATTTTTTTTTTGTGGGTTACTTTTAGGCATCCCTATGTTACACTATTTCACTTAGCATTCCGTGGCGCCTCGATAGTTACATATTTGCTGTGTGGCTTCTTCAATAGTAGTTTCATAGCTAGTTTTGTATTTATTGTTCTTTTGCTATCAATGGATTTTTGGACAGTAAAAAATGTCACTGGAAGACTTATGGTAGGCCTACGATGGTGGAATTACGTTGATGATGAAGGACAGTCGCATTGGGTATTCGAATCACGAAAGGTGAACCATTTAATCATTCAACGCATTCAATTACAGAAACAAATTAATTTGGGCCCTTTATTTTAGGGCCAATCACAGAACCGGATTAATGATAAAGAGGCAACAATTTTTTGGATTGCATTAGTGCTTACACCTTTTATTTGGACTGTCTTTTTTGTGATTGCTTTATTGGGACTCAATATAAAGTGGCTGGTAAGTAGCAAAATGAAAAAATTAAAAAAAAAACAGCTTGAATTTTCAGTGCTTGTGTCTATATTTTGTTTTAGTTATTAGTAATAATTGCGTTGACATTAAATGGTGCCAATTTATATGGATATCTTAAGTGTAAGTTTGGTCAGAATGAAAGTATTACATCGTTGACTTCCGACTTTCTGAAGAAGAAAGTTATGCAGAATGCCGTTTCGATGATAACTAATCAAGCCAGTCCGCCAACGAGTAACCCAATGAATTCTTCTAATACCGTTTAAGAATAATGTTTAGTTCAATATTATTACTATAATTAATTGAATTTAAATTAATAAGAAACTAGTCAATTATTGATTACTTTATTTTTTTATATATAATTATGTGAGAGCAATGGAGATGTTTTACGTTTTGTCATGATGACGTCACAAAGCTGATCCGGACCATTCTGACCCTGACGGTATAAAGGAACACCTCTGCACCGCGCACTGTTCTCGTTGTGAACACAAACGAAAATACCAACTCGAACGAATATAGCTAATTGGAGCCTTGGATGTGCAGAGGTGTTCCAATTGTACGGCATAGTGGTCCGGATCAGCTGTTCCATTAGAAGGTCAAAGAGTTCAAACATCAACCTTTTCTAGTTCATCAAAATGAATTGGAATTAATAGGCGTTTTCGAAAACTTACTCTGGGTTACTTACTCGGAGTTTACAGAGTAACCCTTGGTTACAGCAAGGTACTCGAGTAGGTAGTAACGAACTGCTAGTTCCAGTCTAGCACTGAAAATGGGAACAGCTGATTTCTGCTGTCAGAGTGCCATCCAGACCATTATCGTCGTTTTTGGAGTTATTAACCAATAAGATTGATTTATTTTATAGTTATCTTTCTCACACACTAGCGTAAAAACGTTGCCAGATATGGTCTGGATGGCACTTTGACGGCATTCCGAACTGCTCTATTAACAATGGACAACAAGAAGGCATTAGAACTCCAGTTGCGTCCATTTTAACAGGTATGGATATGGATGAAAATTCAAAAAAATAAGAGAACATATTATTGCATTTAATGCATAAAACAAAACAAAAATTTCTATCCAAAGTTATGATGAAGTTATTTATATCATCATATGACGTATTTTAACTGGTAGGATTACTCAAAAGACAATATACTCACATATACTTTTATGATTATTATATTTCAGATTTTAAAAATTAATTTCGCACAAATATTACAGGCTATGGGCTATGATTCCAATCGATTCAACTTCCCGTTAATTTATACTGCGCAATGCGTATGCGGTTCACTCAAGTTTTCGAACACAGATTACTTTAACTCTGTTAGTAAATGAACATGCAGGGTGATGATCGAGCTAACCCGAGTAAGTTTCCGAAAACGCCTTAAATATTCCAGTCCGCGAAATTTGAACTAGACTCCAGTGTACGAGCGTGTACTTTGGGTAGTCTGCATTTTAAGGTTTTAGTTTATGGTGCGAACAAATATGACGGATCAGTGGCATCACATTTGTACCGGTACCTTTCCTCTAGGAATATTATAAGCTCTATACACATACTCCACATACTTAACTTGTAGCACAGAATAACCCATGGGTCGGCAGACTTTCCAGTGAGAAGAGCCAAATTGTGAAGAAAACATGATAACGAAGATATCAGAGAGCAACACTTTTTTTTTTAAATTTAGTTACTGAAATATTGGAATTTTTTTTGTTGGTGACCAAAAAAAAGGTCTCAGTCTCAAAGTAGTAAACCGAGAACGCGGAGACAAAAAAAAGCTCTTCAAAGTAGAAATATCTGTCTGAGAACGCGAAGACCAAAAAAAAGCCCTTCAAAGTACAAATATCTATCTGAGACCGTGGTGACCAAAAAAAAACCTCTCTAGTCTACAATTTTCAAAGAGCCGCAAATGCTGTGCAAAGAGCCGCGGTCTGCCGACCACTGGAATAACCGAAGCGTCAGTTCGCGTCTTTCGGCAGGCCTATTTTAGTGACCTTCGGCGTGTCAGCCATATTGTGTGGAGGTTTGAATTTGCGGAAAATTTGAATCTGCTAATATGATGTATGAGGTAAATTCAAATTTCCCGCAAATTCCAACCTTCCACAACATGAGCTGGAGAGCGTTCAGGAAGTACGCTCTCGGGGTAGAGCAATTTTTGTAGAGTAATTCGGTTTTTAGTCTTGAAAGCGCCAAAAAACGTGCCTCAAATAACAGATAACAACTAGGCAACCGTTCAAAACGAAAATTTACCTTAAGGCCGAAACAGAATGCAACGCCGTCGGACGGCGTTCAACGCGGAATGGCGGAGTTGCATATGGTACCGAACAGAGTGAAGCAGTTTTGCGACGTTATTTGACATTTAATGCATGGTTCATAATTGACATAACATCGAGGGGTGAACAACTAGTTACAAATTTGTACACTTAAAGCAAATTTTCGCGAAATAACCGCTATTAACCAGGTTATGGCGACTGGTTACATCTGGTTATCCCCCACTATTTGGTTAATCGTATTTCACGAAAAATGAAGTGATTACAGTTCTGTTATATTTTTTGTTCAATTTTTTTATTTTTAAGACTTCCAGTCGACCTCGTAGTCGCCTATTTGAAGGTTAGTTATGCTTTCAAATATCTGTGAATACGACGCTTTCTAAGTTTCATGTTTTAGGAGCAATTTTGTATTGACGCTTAACCGCTCGTATAACTACCTCGGTAACCTGGTTATAAAAATCTATAACCAAGTTAAAAGACTCTGTAGGGGAACTTCCGGTACGGCTTATAACCAGTCTCGCGAAAACGGAATGGTTTGAACCAAATGTAACCGGT
>JARJEB010021681.1:0-10733 GCA_030264535.1 Liometoxenus newtonarum | reverse complement strand
TTGTGGTTTATATTTATAATTGTGGTTTATGGTACTTGAGAAAATCATGTTTCCATTGTAAATGAACTTCAATGGTTGTTATAAATCATTGGAGGGTCAGGTACTTTTTCGGCCTTCTGATTCCCACCCGAATTGGTAATGTAAAGTTAAAAAATCCTTGTCAAGGTCTTTGAACTATATTTTTTCCTAAATAAGGAAATGCAGAAAAATAATAAGTATAGTAACTTCTGTTGAACCTCATTGTCTTCGTGGATGAACATGTTCTAATAAATCTGATGTTTTAATTATATAACGAGCACAGCGAATGCTAGTAATAATACACGAGAATAAGACCCTTTCTTTAACGCAAAGAGTTCCGAACACTATTTTTTTGTACATACCCACAATCATGTTTTAGAGACAATAACAATTTATATCACAAAATTACTCACGAAACTATTGTTGCTTGTGAACAAGTCGAACGTCGAATCAAACGTCAAACGATCCAACGTCAAACGCAAGTCGTAATGTCAAAAAGTATGCAACCCAAACAACAGTTGTCAGAAACATCACGGAACATAGAACCGGAAAGTAGGAGACGGCCAGAAGTGTTACGTTATGTATATAACGCAACAGTTTGCAATGCAACTTCGCTACCACAAATGCTGTTACATAAAATGTTCACAACACAGTGGATTTGCAAAAAAATATAAGATCCAAGCATTCGTACTGCATTCAAAATAGTTGGATTAGGATTAGTTGGTTGAAATGTTTTTAGTAAAATGTATAAAAATTAAATCGACTTTGAAATTACGAAGTAAACAAAAACTTGCACAAAGAAGGAAGGACGTGAATTGAGTTGAGTTTGTTTAAGAAATGAGTTTGTTTTTCGTCTTTAATTATTTCTCTTCTTGTTTGCTTTTCGTTTTCCGTGCGCTTTTCAATCGCTTTTAAATGCTTTTAAAGAGTCCATTATATAAAATCGATTGACTACCAACCAGAAGGAAGAAGTACGCAAAAAAAGGAAAATAATTCTTCAGTAAATTCTTCAAACTGGAAACGTAATCCTTTCGTAAATTATAAGTGCAGGGAATTTTTATGTTGCAAATAGAAACAAAATTAATAAAAGAATCCCATGATGGTTTTATGTACTTAGTACTATTGTTTCGTGATTATTGTCAATAGATTTCAAATTTCAAGTTAATAACAAAGTCGATTTGCAAATTTGTCGGGTCGAATAAAATGCGGTAGGTAAACGTGTATTTTTAGTCACACCACGAGCCTTTTCAAGCTTTATTATATTAAAGTTTACATTATATTACATTACGTGACTGCGAGTGTGGCACAACTTTTATTACGATGTTTTACAACATCGTTTGCGTTACACTATATACTGTCGTTACCACAGTTGTCGCCATTGTCGTTTCCAGCCTTCAGCCTCAACCTCAACGAAAAAAGGATTTCACAAACGATAGGGACGAAGAAGCATGAACTCTCGTTGAAAATCTCTGTTTGGCGAATTGCGCATGCATGGCGAAAACGTATAAAATACAAAATTATCGTCGTTTATCTTTATTGCCAGCGAACTATGTTTCTCTACGACTACGAACGACGACCGACCAAGTGACTGACTGACTGATGCATGCACGACATTCACTTATAAGATTTTAAGGTTTTAAGTTTTTACGAGTTTCTAAGTTAAATGTGGATAAGTAGCAGAAAAATTCACTCAAAATATATTTGAGAAAAGTATACAATTAGAAGTTTAAGCAACATGTATCATAAGTCGTGTTTTAAACGGGAGCCTGAGTTTCGATCACGAGCCGCATAGCGGCGAGTGATTCGGAACAGGCGAACGAATCAGTGACATGTTGAAGAAAGAAAAATAGTATGTTTAAGGGAGACCGGGTATTCCGAATTGAAAATATTTTTCTTTTCTACTATTATCATTTTTTTTTTTTCTGGAATTTATTGTTTCCAGTTTTTTATTTCGTTTAACATTTACAGATTTACATATTTTTCTGTTTTATATCTTTTCGTTCTTATGTAACATAGACCTATTGTACTTTGGTGTTTATGACAAAACCCAAAATATGAAACAACAACAGAACAGTCATAACACTCATAACTAAACCAAAGTGGTCCAAAAATCTGAACTCTGGAATATTCAAAAGATAAAGAAATATTCCAATAACAGAAAACAACATGGCAACATCAACAAACAAGACTTGAAAGAATATGAACCACGTAATAAAAACATTTTCGTGTCTGCATCCTCAGTTAGAAGCCATTTCCTCCAACACATTTTGAAACACATTTTTATTTTAAAACATTACATTAACTAATGCGTAAAAATATAATTTATTACATACATAAAATATGGATTATTAGTATTGTCATAGCTCTTTGAGTTTGAGGTTGAAGTTCAACACAAAACTTTGTTTTTTTTGTTTTCGTTTTTGTTTTTGGCTTTGTATTATTCGATTCTTACTTTTCACTCCTCATTCGGTTTCCTTTGTGCGTATTTATGTTCTTCTTGATTTTTTAAGTCATGTTTGGTAAATTTTACGGTGTCCACTTAATTTATTACCAAATCCTTCATGGGCATTAACACAACTAGAGAAAGACGTAACAACAATGCTAACGAGTCACAACAACTTGTTCCCTTTGAATCCATTTATTTTGAAGCCACTGTGGTTTTATTTCTTTTTGGTTGACCAATAAATAGTAATAATGGGGCATTTTTTAAAGATGTCCCAGAATCGTGTTGCTGGAAAAATTAAAAATAATGGTACAAATAAAAATGACAAAGACTATGACAATGAGAAATGAGAATGAGAAAAAGAATAAGAATACGAATAGGAATAAGTGAGTGAGCTATTAAAATGCCATATTCTTTTAAACTTAAAATGAATGGAAATATATGGTAGAGATAGGAAAACTGGAATAACGAATGAGTTTTGTCAACTTTAAAATATCGAAAGTTATTCTTATTACGTTATTAGTTTCACACCATGATGTCCCATTCGATTGCCATAAACATGAAAATCTTCAAAACGGAACGAAATCTCACAAAATCTTAAATTTCAGGTTAAAATATACTGCGTTCGCCGAATACATTCAATAACTATCGCATCCACCAGTTTCACAGTTTGACACTTTAAACACGCGCGAAAATTCAAGCACAAATCTCAAACTTGACATTGTTGACCTGTTTGACAAATATGCGACAACTGGCTTACCAATAGCAATAATCAATTCAAATTTAGCGCGCATTTGTGGGAGGAGCACTTACTGAATGTGTTCTGGGAATGCAGTAAATTCAAATGTGTCTAGTTTTTATCTGTTGTATTGATAATTTGGCTCTAATCTTATTTATTGTCTTATTTGCAATACGTTTATACAACACTTTTAATTTATGTATCTGCAAAACTCCTGGTATTTTTAGAAATTCGGTAACCAAATTTCAATTTGTGGTCACTTGAAAAACTAGAATAGTTTGATATTTTCAGGACAGTCGTGTTCACCTGACTTTACAACCAAGTGAATGAAATGAAGGCAAACGTCAAAGAGTAAAATGTCTTTCTACCTCTATCTGACGATCAGGTATACCCCTAAAACGCACCAAACTTTCCTTTGGAACATTGTAAAATATAAAATCGAAAAAGTCTTAGCAAAATAAGAAAAAATAAATTCAAAACAACACAATAACCTTCTTAGAAATTACGAGACTCCAAGCGTTCCAAGTTTGTGGGATGTAGGGACGTTTCAGGCCCTTGTGGGCTGCACGCTGGGCGCGAACAATGCATGAATAAATGTCAGACAACCTTGCTGGGATCGTCCAAGGTTTTTGGGCTTTTTATTTTTTCCCTTCTTTTTTTAGCCTCTTCCAGCGTGTAAATAAAATAATAGAAATGCTAAGTAGATCTATCTATCAGTTGATGAGAAGCAACGAATGTGGGTTGGAAAAAGGGCAAAAGCAACTGAAATCAAAGGAACTCCGAACTGAGATTTATAAAATATCGGAAAGCCTTACTGAACTGTTGGGAATTTCGGAATATTTCGTGGAAAATTAAAGCAGCACAATAAATTCGCGTTTTATCTCGGAATTGTCATGGTTTAGCACTAGTAAAATAAAATAAAAAAAGCTACAAAGAAAATAGAAATCGGAAAGAATTTGGAAAGCACTCAAGCAAATTCTTTGAAATTGCAATTGTCAGTAAATGAAGGTAACTCTTTGAAGTGGAATTGTGAAATTGCGTGGTGAAATTACTCATAAAATGTATATTTAAGGCAAGCGCTTAAAGAAAATAAAGATTAGAGAAGAGAAGCAAAAAGAAAACAAATAAAATTGGAAAATTAGGAAATATTCAATTTGCCGAGAATAATAAAAAAAAAGCGTGCTGATAAACGGTTAGGATTATAGGAAGATTGATCAAGTTTTGAATTCTCGGCCATAATTCGTTGTTTAATAAATTGATAAACAACAACATTTCGATTGAATCTTTAGTAATTAACAGCGTTTTCAGACTATTGCACTCAGTGTGCACCTCTAGTGTATGCAACCCATTTTTCTATATTACTCTAAAACTCGATCAGTGCAAGTTTCTTTAAAATAATCCGAAAATGATCATTGCCCAGGACTGCATTGACACTCATAGTCAGTGCAATAAAAATCTGCACATGCGACCTCAAAATTTTCATTGCATGCGAGTGAGCAGTGAGTGCAGTTGTCCGAAAATGCTATAACTAAACATGCATGAAGCAATTCTTAGGAATATGTGAGCTCTGTACCTACCAAGCAATAAATATAAAATCCCCGGATCGCTGTCGACTATTAATTTAAAAGATTGCAATCGGACATTATTTACTTTTTACTCTATTGGTACGGTCGCTGTGGGCCCAGCATTTTTCAGTCGCTGCATGTTTGTGGTTGTCGTTTTTGACCAAAATATATTTAATACTGTCTGCACTTATCAAAGTACCAACTTTGTTTTTAATCTAATTTATAGCGTTTTCGGACTACTACGGACTCAGTGTGCACCCAGTGCATGCAACCCACATTTCTAGTACTGCTCTAAAACACGATCAGTGCAAGTTTTTTCAAAATAGTCCGAAAATGATAATTGCACTGGACTGCACTGACTTCCATAAAAAACTGCGCACTGAGTGCAATTCTGTTGATAATCCGAACACTCGACACTGTAAAAGTGTGCACTCAAAGTATAGTCCGAACTCGCTCAAAATTTTCAATGCATGTGAGTGCGCACTGAGTGCAGTAGTCCGAAAATGCTATTAATATTCTTTTCGAAGTTGCTAAGTAAATTGGTAGTTAATAAATTCAAGTCAGTTTCCTAAAATTAGATGACGATTTTTTATTTAATCTTAAAATTTGATTTCTGTATACAGTGTATACATATCTTCTTATGAAACACGGAAACACCCTGTATGATTCTTTCAAAACTTCGTTTTCACTCATGTTCATATACATCAATAAATTTATTTAATGCTATTAAATAATGGTCACAACTAAACAAGTAAGCACCTTACCAGAACTTGCATAAACTATCTCAAGCTTTATTGCGTGGAGTGGACCATTATTTAGGAAAAATTTACAGGGCCGTAACAATAATAAGTTACACGTGAACAATAAGACAATCCGTAATGACATCACAAACGTCAAAATTTTGATCGTGAGGGATAACATTGGGTGAACACCAGACCGCAGTTGGGCGCCAAGATGTAACAAAACGGTTGGGTTTCGTGTTACGCCGCAGAGTGTCGGTGCAGAGCCGGATTATGCCTATCGCAGGCCCTAGACACTTAAATGAAATTTTTATTGGTTACCAAAAAAAAGCTCTCAAGTCTCAAGTAGTCAAATGCTATATCCGAGAACGGGGTGACCAAAAAAAAAACTCTCAAGTCTCAAATAATTTTCATCTCATCAGTCTTCGTAGGCCCTCCAATTTTCGTCACAGTGCCTATTCTGATTATTGGATAATACGGCCCTGTGTCGGTGCACTTAGCGAGGAAGCGATGATGTGTGAAGAACCAGTATTGTATTTTGCCAGTCTTATTGACACAATGTACTGACATCGTGATGAAGCAAAATTTTGAGGTTATTTGAATGATGGATCCAGTCCCAGAACAGTTAGATCTGAGATACGGCTGTACGCAATTCCCAAGTTTAGGTTTTGTCATAGAGATATAAGTCTATAGAGAGAACATATAAAGTTGATTTATTGGTGAGTTGACTTCGGTCAGGGACCGAAAGGGGATCACAGTTAATTGCCATATTTGCTTGCCAAAAAGGCACGAAATTTGAAAGACTCCTGTCTCACGTTACTAGTATGTGCGTGTACTTTGGGTAGTCTACATTTTAGAGTTTTAGTTTGTACAGTCAGTAGAGTGTATAGAAACACACTTTCTGTTAAATTGGTCTCTGTCCAAAGCACAAATTTGCGAATATCGATAGACATATCAATACAATAGCTTATAACATACCTACATTAAAGTGTATCCCAACAAATCCATAAAGCAATCGGACGGAGTTTGGCATTTGGTATTGGACATTGCATTTGCTTTACTGCTCGGGCTCGATGCACATTGGTGTCGTTCACCATTATAATAAATGGCACCCTCATCAACTAACAAAAATGCATTAAATTTACTTGCACGCCGGGATTGGATTTGTGAATATAATTCAATTTTCAATGTCACTGATGTTTATACCTTATGGGAACACCAAACCATTACATAGACTTTTTATCTTTACCTCCTGCAATATAATGCTCCATTGAAACATTGCAAGTATAATATCTATGCTATTGTTTCAAAACCACCGACTGAAAATTTATTACACGTATAGGTACCTTATAGAGGTATAAACATCATTTAAATGACATAAAAACGACAAACTTGTACCGGGTCATCAAAAATTATCTTAGTCAAAACTGGTCATGGATAATGGATTATATAATGAATGTCTATACTGGAATTTGACTGGAATCATGCAATTATCATTAATTTATTGATTGTCACAATTTTTCAAACCGTTGTGGTTAAGCTTTCTTACTATTGCAATCCTAAGCAGTCTTTTAATCATGGTTTTCACCACAGAACACAAAATTTACATGACTGAAGCCTATTTTCGAACTGGTGTGCTAGTTAACCGTTGTGGTTGAGCTTTCTTACTATTGCAGATTGCAATCCTCAGCAGTTTTTTAATCATAGTTTTCACCACAGAACACAAAATTTACATGACTGTGACCTATTTTCGAACTGGTGTGCTAGTTAATGGAATTTGGGAATACAGTCAGCGTTTACGTTTGGACAATTTCCGAGAGGACTTCCCAGCCGTACCATTCTTAATATATGACTATTATTGGTGCCTTCGAAATTGTGTTAGTGTGTTCCGCGAAACGGATTTCATTTCTATAAATAAGTATTAGAATGAATAACATATTTGTAGATTATTTATAATGTCAGAGTGGCAAATAACTTGACAATCAAACAGAATTATTTGAAAACGACGACAGAAGCCGAGACATACGTTTTCCATTCCATGGCCAGTTTTGACTAAGATAATTTTTGATGACCCGGTATAATACTGAGAGCCGAGACTTTCTTTAATAAGACTTTGTAGGTATATGTAGATGTAGATAAATAGAATGAGATGGTTAACTGGGCTGTTATTATTAGATATTTAGATGCATAATATAAGAATGTGGGTATGTTACCTTTACATATATGAGAAATTAACTTTCGATTAATTAATTACAGGTTAGGAGCCGCAACTGGTTGTTTAGTTTATTATCGAATTGAGTGCACACTTTGATTATCACTCAATATTCTCAGTATTAGGTACTTATAAGTAATAACTAAATAATAAAAAGATAAATCATTGAAATACCTTTTAGTGTTTATCCTTGGGCTATCGATTTGTAAAACGAATTGTTATTTAATTGCGTTTTGTTCTCTTGTAACGCTTATTTATAAATGTTTGGTTTATGAACGCGCATTGTACTTTTTCACCTGGAGATATATTAAATACTTACTGTAAATAGTATTAGCTATTAGGTCATTTCATTGGATTGACTCATAAAGGATTTTACAACAAGTTACCATCAAAGAAACGCACAAATTTGTAATTATAAAAATATAAGGAATAAGTCAAGTCAATGGAGTGGGTTTGCAAGTACGTTTTGGGTTTTTTTCCTAGAACATAACCTTAACCCCAAAAGAGACTAACCTTATCTCCCCTTTCACCACCCTCACAATGTCAAAAATGTACGCAATGGGCCTGTATACATTTTTAATCGCAATTTTTACATAAAAAAGGAGGAAACCATTCATTGAAAGAGTCAAACTTTGTGAGGCAATAATTTTGGCAATTTTGAAGAAAACCTAAACTTTTTTATTGTTTTAGATTCAGTTTTAACTTTTAAGATCTATTGATGCATAACATTTTAAGATTGGCCTTGACTATAGTCAAAAATAATACGTTTCAAGTTTCACCA
Source organism: Liometoxenus newtonarum (assembly GCA_030264535.1). NCBI lineage: Eukaryota > Metazoa > Arthropoda > Insecta > Coleoptera > Staphylinidae > Liometoxenus > Liometoxenus newtonarum. The sequence goes on along the minus strand of JARJEB010021681.1, from coordinate 2,235 downwards.
CGTCGTTTGCATGAAAATTAATTTTGCATGCGGGAAATGCTAAAATGAAGACTAATTTATTTCATATCGTGGATTTTTGTACACTCAGTATAAATATAAAAACTATAGTGGATTTTGGTTCTCTCAGGAAAAAGTAAAAAAGTAAAATTCCATGAACTAATGAAATTCAATGACTCAGGGGCTCAGGTTCTGTATCGTTGCATGTATATTTTTATTTTATAAGAACGTGATTTTCCACATATTTCTAATGTCGAACAGTACACTGACTTTGACATTGGCACGTGTGACGTTATACGTGACTTTTTGTTTATTCAAAGTATTGTTACAATTTTTCGCTGTCTACATATGCTCTGGTAGAAAAATAACTTAAAATTTTATAATTTAGCTCATGGGTCGGCAGACTTTTCGGTGAGAAGAGCCAAGTCGTGAAGAAAGAAAACATCGCTTTTGATCGCTTTTGAAAGCTTTGTTTTGTCCGAGTAGATGTCTGAAGCGCCACAAACGCCTATGCAAAGAGCCGCGATCTGCCGACCCCTGTTCTAGGTGCATACATTCCCGGCGTGCAACAAGAAATAAAAAATAGTACCCGTTCCAGTTTCAACTATGTTTATATATCTACAAGTAAGAGATCTTTGCGATTCTTACTTATAGCGAAAACCGTTACTCGCCGATCTTAAAGCATTATCATGTACTGATATACTAAACGAAACCACAAATGTAAGTTTGCAAGGTTTTGAAGGTATTCGTAATAGAAATCATAGGCGCCGACTCCGTAGGTGTTCCGGTGCTCCGGGAACCTCTTCAAATTGTGTCGTTTTGGTCAGCGCCAACGAACATACCATTTTTAATTCAATTGGTAGGGCAACGGTGTGACAAAATAAATTTTCTTCAACAAAGAAAACTGATTTTTTTAAACCCGTGTATATTTAATTTTTTGCTTTTCTTGTAAAATGTAAATATAAAAAATTTTAATTTTTGTGTATTGTATACCTAAATTGATCGCTTTGTTTTGTATATTTTAAATTTTGGTTGGCGATGTGCTCGTGGAGGTTAGGTGAATTTCCAAACTAAATGAAGATTTTAAGAACCCGGCGCCTATGATAGAAATACAAATATTTGCCATTAAAATCGAATTGCTCCAAAACTCATTATTCGCCAATCAAAGAAATTAACTGTAAACTCTGTAAAACTAAAAGTTTAAAAAATTTGATAATAAATGTTGAATAGTTCAAATGCGGGCTATTTAGAAATTTTAATGCAGTAGTAAATATATTTTACTGCAATTTTCGTATTTATTTGCTTAACAAAATCAGGTGATTGTTACACCGTCATAAACCCGTTTCTTATTTAAAAGTGTATCAAACTTTGCGTTCCACTTTTTTAACGTCCATTAGAAGTTAAAGTTATTAATATTCGTACTTTCTAACAGTTATCACTGAGTTTTAATCACTTTCTATATTGATTTTTATTGTTTTATTGTTTTATATCCAAACAGTAAACGCACCCTCAATAAATCACAGAATAAAGCAAATCAAAAGAAACGATCTCTATACCTACTTAAACATTTTACCACTTACTTTTGGAAACTCTTTTTTTTCCGTTCTTTGTTTTCGTAGTTTCATGCAAAACGTGGAAAGAATTGAATTTCATTCGAAAACTGTAGGAACTTGAAACTTTTAATATACTTCGAATTGAGTTGATTCAACTTCTCAACTCGGGACTGAACTTAAACTTGATATCGTTTTTGTTACTACTTTTTTTGTATCAAATCCGCGATTTGAATATGTATTTCAAGTATAAAAACCAATACATAAATATGCTCCGTTTGAAATTCAATTTCAAATGGAAATTCTGTATAAAATTTAAAACCCAGGTGTGCGATACCACTATATAACTGTTCACTTCAGTTCTAGTCTAGTTCTAACTGTATCTGTCTCGCGCAGATTCCAACAAATCAAATTCGTAAAATATTTAAAATGTCAATAGAACTTTACCGTATATTTAGAATAGCCGCAATGCTAATACCAATAGCATATTTGCTCAGTAAAAAGGTAAAAGAAGAATCGATAATAGTATATTATTCAATGAGCCCATAATGCAGGCTATTATACGCGACGGCAAGTTTACGCACGAGGCGGAGCGAAGCGAACGCCGAGTGTAGTAAAGCCCGAGCGTATTAATAATTTGCCTGCATTATGGGCGAATTGAATACTATACTTTATCCGCGACGACAAA
>JARJEB010021674.1:0-11037 GCA_030264535.1 Liometoxenus newtonarum | reverse complement strand
TTATTAATACGCTCGGGCTTTACTACACTCGGCGCTCGCTTCGCTCGGCCTCGTGCGTAAACTTGCCCTCGCGTATAATAGCCTGCATTATAGGCTCATTGAATAATATACTATAACATACGTTCGACCTTGATAAAATCATAGTGCACGCCCGAGGCAACTTAAAGGCAAGGCAACTAACTTCACCTGAAGTATAGAAAACATGAAAGAAAATAGAGAACGGTACTTCCCAAAACTACAACAAATGAGCGGCATCTACAACTACATTGTGAATTCACAAACTCAGGGAATGTTACTTAAATACCTACATAATTATTTTGAATTTTATATCAAACTATAGATGCATAATTAATCAACTTATAGCGACATTAACAATCAACAAATACCGATAACAAAATACAACTTTTATAATTCAACTCGATTATTATGGATTTATTCACTCTATTGTAACATTAGTCAATTGTAAACAGAAGGAATTATCAACAATTCCATGTGCGATTCTATTAGTTATTTTTTGTTAAGTATCAACGTTATGAGAATTAATGAGCCGTGAACTTTGGTTTGTAAACGGTTTCAATTTCTTTGCAAATATAATTGATAAATGTAATTTAATGTTCTCGATTAAACATAATATTAGATTAATTTAAACAAATACTTAAAAAAAATTATCAATATGTACGACTCACTTTATAATGTCGCATCAATGATGATTATAGGCTTGTTTAAAAATTTAAATGATTTCAGTACCTACACGTCAGTTGCCATGCGTTTAATAATTAAATTTATTTTAATTTTAAAAACAGCCAAAAGCAAATAGTAAAGAGAGTTACGACCATTATCTCGAATAATCAAAACATATCTTTCTTTATAATTATTATGAGGTACTTGTTTTAATTGCACCATAATTTACGATATAAGAATTTCATTATTATGAGGCTTGAAGCTGCAAGCTGTATTGTTAAATTTGCCGTTGTTACATACATTTAAACATTAATGATTATTATATTTGTTATTGTTGTTGCTATGTTGATATTGATGCACCTTACGACACACAGTGTGTTTCAATTTCATTGTATCAATTGTTCGAGATCAGAATTAATGCGCGCGCATTTAAGTGAAACGAATTGAACCGCACGATTTACAATGACATGATAAATGTTGAGAGGAGAGCGACTATTCGTTTATGTGAGTGAATTCATTATTAATTGTCAGTAATATCGCGAAACCCAGATATCTCAAAAGCTGTAATTCACTATTGCCTCATGCGTGCATTCATAGTTTTCTCTATATGAATGAAATTCAATTTTCTAGATGGTAAATACTAATTTTAACTTGGGAATCTGTAAACATGAGAATCATGGCTAATATAAGTATGGTTATTTATATTTTTGGTTATTATTACTGTTTATTTCTAATAATCATTAAGTATCTACTATAATTTCCAGTTTCGTATAAAATCTATAGCATGTTCCTCTCTAAAAAAAAAGTGCTGAATAGACCAATTAAAATGTTCTGTCCCATATGTGCGCGCACTTTTCGGGCGTGGTCTAACTGTTTCTCTCCACGGAGTAGACTACACTTTCCCGAACTAACGAAAAATGAATGAATTTTCGAAAACATTCAATCAATCTTTTTGCTATTTTCATATTTCATAGTTATAAACTCGGTTATAACCTAATGATGTAATGAATGTTTGTTCAAGATAAAAACGGCTCAATCATTAGGTCGAAATGATAACACTGCGTGACGTAAAAAAATATATTGAAAACCATTTATTAAATAGTATTAACACAAACTAGAGTTTTATGACGCAAGCAACAATGTTATTAATATTCTAACATATCATTCAGAGTTATTAATAGTTATTAACAACAAACACTAAAGTATAATTTAGTGATTAATTAATTCCTCAACTCATCACTATGCAATCATTGAAGAGCACAATATGTACATTTATATTATATTTCTAGAACTTTCACATTAAAATAATATTAATTAGTTATTAATTTTTGTTGTTAATGTATAAGGATGATTTCCGCTATCATTAAATTATTTCCTAGATATTAATTATTACTTTTTAACTTCTACCTATATTTATAATTAAATTGAGTCTATATTTGGCATTGATTAATTTATTTCTTGTTAATTCCGGCATGAGACGTGCCTTCACCTAATTAATCGTACAAAATTACATTTTACACCGAAAAGACATTAAAATTGTTTGAATACTACTAAAAATGTTAAAACATTCTCTACCAACTATACTTACCTACATATATTTCTTGGTAAAGAATAACAATTAAAACACACTTAACACCAAATACTTTGAATTCAATTCGTATGAATAAATATTGCGCTAATGCGCTAATGAGCGCTTGCTTAAGTTTCATAAGTTTTTCATTCAGTTTATATACTTGTGTATGTAGGTACCTATCTCTGTGTTTGTGCGTGTGTAAATATAATATAATATGATTGTAATAATTTAATTTTGCTTAATCACGATGGTTGTTGCATGTCCAGCGAACAAAACGAGTTATTCCCGAAGCATTACTGTGCTTGCTTAAAGCGGCCAACAGACGATTTACTTGATTGTCAACCTACCTACAGACAATCAACATTGTCCTTCAACATTGGAAATTGCCAACATGGTTGACAACCAAGTTGATCGTCTGTAGGCCGCTTTAAGTCGACCACAAATCACATCAACATAATACAAATAAGTGATACTTTTTTTTACATTGTTAATTTTTTTGCGTTGTTGTTTTCTATTTTAAGTGTTTGAACAAAAAAAAATAACATCTTTATTCATACTCGACCACTCAAAGAAAGCTGGTTTAATTTTGACTTTTCCAATTTAAAAATTAGGCATTTGACTTGTTTTTAATAGTCAAATTAATTTATGAACATAAGTAAAATTGTCGTTGTTACTTAAACAATTTTATTGCAAATCGTTCCTTCCATTCATACAATTATTTGCCCATTTATTATTGAAGTTGCCTTATAATTAAAATATTAGAATGCGTATTTTCTATATCCGGTGAATTGAATTGAATGGAACTTTCCACTTCCGCTTGCCCGCCTCGCGGCACAATGTTGGATTTTTTAAAAGAAATTGTCAAGTATAAGTAGATAAAAATTGTTTAGGTACTTTTTTTGCAACACCATAATTTAATTATTTAACATCAATTAAGTAACAAAATATGAAAAATATGCGTAGGTAACTTGTAGTACATTTTTGAGAAGCATTCGTTCTAAAAAAAACTTATATTAGAAAGAAAATCGTATTACAATTTTTTTCCAAAATGTTACCTTGAATCGTACCAATGACAATATACCTAATTTAAAACGCTTTCAGTACACAATGCAGATATACATATTTTGTAGGAATGAATGAAAAAATCATTTTTGAACGCCGAACGGATGTTTACGAATCTAAAAGTTGTGCTGTTCCGTTCATAGATCGAATAAGAAGATGACGTTACAACTTAATGACAATAATAATAAATAATAATGCACATACGTTGGATTTAGCACAATCATACGTACTAATAATATGTGTGTTCATACTGTATAGGTCTGTGAAGGAAATTGTCATCAAATCAACGTGCAAATATAAAACTTTTCACAAAACAATTATACCTACTTAAATGTAAGTATTTGGGAATTGTTATTATATTACGAACATCGCACGTCGACCTAGTCCTACAAACATAAAAAAAAAACTAAAAATATTTATATGTATACCTATTAGACACACTTGAACAATAATAGACGGGACGAATTTGTCAAAGATGTCACATGAGTTCTTTTCAAAACAATTTTGAATCAACTAACGATGACAGAATAACATGTTTTTTTAAAATTCGCTCTAAATCCAGCAAATTTATAATGCTCTGATTTCAACGGTTTAAATATTTCATTAATTTCAAATTCATTGAATTATTGTTGTTATAAAATATAATAAATTAATTCAAGTAACTTTTAATTATATTTTTTATATCATTATAAATTATGTACTCAATTAAGACTATCTTCAATGCATTTGGATGATTCCTATAAGTAAGTCGTATATTATGAATATTTGTATAGGTATACTTTTAACTAATTAATAAGGTAAAAAAGCACTATATATTATATTAAGCATATAATAAACAATAATTTATATATGCGACATGATAATGTTTATGCTTCAACGAATATTCAAATAATAAGAAATAAATTGCTCAGTGGAAAATTTGTTTTCATTATTTAATTTATTTAATCTTGAATGCATTATTTTTAAAATTATTATGTTCGGTTCGAGGTTATAAAAAAACCATTGTGCAGAAACTGAACATTAATATTAAATATAATTTAGAGGTCACGAGTTTGCTTGCGAGTTGCCAATGGTTTTCGCTGCAATGTGTTGCTTAGCAGAAGAAAACATTTTGCTTTATTAAAGAGTAAGAAGTGTAAAATGATGATTGAAACAATTTAGAAAAATTTATCGTTTGATATATTTTATATCAAAATTACATTTCGCGAAACATCCAATATCATAACAACCCATTTATTACTCTTGAGTCTTGAAAGATGAGATTTTATACGAGTTGACCAGACGAAACGAAATAAGCAGCAAATGCAAAGATTTTGTACATTTTAAAGTCAAATTGCCGCATTCCTTTGGTAGATAAATTAACTATGTATGTGTTAACATTTATTTAATGTAGTCACTGTCTCATATGGCTATTAAAAGTAAATTTAGATTGAGATGCTTCAAAGAATGCGTCAATTGTTTTTTTGAACTTGTGAATTTACAATTTTTATTTTCAAAGTGTAACGTTTCAAAAAAAACACTATTATTATAAGTAAATTCAACAATTACTTAATTTGCTTTCTTCCCCATAATATTTAAATAATTAATTTCTTCAATATTTTGTATTTAAATTATTTGAATACGTGTCTCAACCTTAATTCTTATTTAACTTTTTTTCTAGACGACATTCAAGAAGTTAAATTCCAAACTAATGATTTATTGATTTTAATTATTTTTTTAATTGCTCGTTGCTATTAATTATTGATAAATTAAATTATATTCTTATTACTGAACATAAGTATTTATAAATAGTTTTTTTATTTGTTTGAAAAATTTTCCATTTTAAATGAATAAATTATTAAATATCAAAACAGTTCGATTTGATAACTAACTTTTAAAAATATTATTTCATTTGTCTTTTATAATATTTGCTGTACTTAATTAATTATGTTTCTCGTCCAGCTCCTGTAATAACAAGACAAATAAACATTTTAAAATAATCAAGAAAATTGAATGCAAAATTCAGAAAACGCAGAATATTGATTCAAAATCCATCAATCATTGTTTATTCGTAATCTAATCTATTAATTGTGTAACGAACTTTTCATTGATTTTTTTGTTGCGTTAACTTGTTTATTGCATTTTCCATAATCTGATTAAGCATCAAGAGTTGATATGATAAACTGCTGCAAACGCTTTTTGGGTTATTTAACGGAATAGTCAATATTTTTTAAGCTTCATTACTGACAGTATGCAGCCGTATAAATCGACAATTAGCTGACTCCGGAACGGAATTTTGAATAATTTGATTCTTGAAAGCTAGAATTTGCAATAACGACTTTAACTTTTTAGGAACAACTTGCGAATGCACGTCAGTTATCCGGACAACAAATTTTAATTATAATTTATCTTCCAAGTATGGAATTATTTCTACTGAAATACCATTTAATTATACGATTTGAATATTTTCTATTAAGAATTGTCATAATTCGATTCTTTATGTAATATCCGAACACTGAAGTACTCCATAGATAAATAAAAAAAACGTTAAAGCGAAAGCAACGAATTATATTAACAACACCAATAAAATAACGATATTAAAAGCGAAATAAAAATATCAACAAAATAAACCGAAATGATGATATTAACGTGTTGTAATTCATAAAATAAAAATTATATTAAAAGTAAAATGTTTAGATAGGCAAAAAATGAGCATCGTGCTCCGGAACATTTAACTCATTTAAAAGGGCGAGTCGAGCTCATACAAAATAATGTAAACTTTCATAATTATTGCAGAAATCTCATTTAGAACTTTAAAGGAAAGCACTTTAAGTAAAATAATCCTAAACGTCGCAGTTAAAAAGGTCACGTTCATAAACAGTAAATAATTTCAACAGAAAATTTTCGTGGGGCGACTTTGCTTGTTTGTTCACGACTAATAGTAATAGTACCTCTTGTAAGGAAACTAAAGAAACCAAGTCAACCCGCACGAGAAAACAACCAGCAAATGTAAAATTAATGCTGCACATCGATATATAGACGATACATCCATCCATCATTCAGTGTCGTTTTTAAGTGCGTCCCGGCGCCTGTTGAATTAACGCGTAGGCAACAATAATCGATCGTCGGTAGGTCGGTGCCGAAGCAGTCACGTCCGCATTTCACCATAGAACTGACTGACGTTTACAAGGACAAAGAGGCGAGCGACATCAACAAAATTCTTCGATATTCAACGCATGAAACCGAGAAGAACGCAATAGTTGTTCGCATTAATAGAATAATTTGAGATCAGAACGGAAAATGAAACATAAACATAGTAATTAATAAAATTAATAAAATAAATGTTGAGCGCACGTGTCCGATAATTAAAATTGGATGGAAGAAACCTTTCAAAGTACCCTCTAATATGAAATATTGTAACAACTAACAAGAAATGTAAACAGTTAACATGCACGTCAATTGAGAACGATCGATACAAAATAAAACATACCCTAGATGTATAAATACTTTTTTTTTCTTTAGCAACATGTTGATTTTTTATTTTTATCCCGAATTTATTTATAAATATCAACTTCGAGAAGTTGGTAAATGCGCGAATTAAAACAAATTAGTTATTTTTGCCTAGAAGGTGTTGTTGGCTTTGTAGATCGTCTAAGAGTAATTGAAATCGTAGCCTTGTCGATTTCACTTACACTTACATATATATATACATCTTCTCAATGCGTCAGTGTCAGTTAGTTAATCAGGCAGTGTTTGTTGTAAACAAACATTCGTCGATTTGAATCCTGTTACCGTGACCTAACTCCGACAGAATGAATGCGACTCTATGTCGGTTGTCCGATCATTATACGCGGTTTCAATTCATGTCCTCGAATATAATTTACTTCCACAGATAGATACAAGTTAGTATATTTTCTACATTATGCTTGAGCAAAATTCAAGTCAACTGTCAACGTATAATTTTACATGATTGGATTAAGTAAGTCATAAAATGTAATTTGAAGTGTGGAAACACTAAATCTTAACACTAAATCTTAACACTTAACGCTGCGGCACAAAAAAAGAGTAATGAAGTTCTATGCGACGGGATCGGGAAGTTTTCTTTTTTTTTTTTAGTCTACAGTTTGTGGCATTTTTCGACGCTTCAGCACAAAAAAGAGTAATGAAGCGGGACGTCCAACACAGGACTGTTTTTTTTTGCTCTTTAGAGTTTGTGGCATTTTCGGTGACAAATAGAAGAACTACGTTTATTAATCTATTCGGATGAGACTTCATATAGGTAAGTAATTAATTTTAGAACTTCACTTAAGGTAAGTACCTAAGTTCGTTTATTATTACAATTATTAAGTGTAAATAAATCGTTTTATTATTATTGTAAAGTCAACTCTGTATAGGAAAACCAATCAAAAACAACTTAACACTTTTAGACTTATAGCACCTTATTCGAAGCATGTTCCGCTTCTTCTTCAAATACGTCAAGCTAAGTAGTAAAACTAACATTTAAACGCGTCATTCAACAAATGATTATAAAAGTGTAAATAGAAAACGTATTCGAAAGAATGAATCCGGAGCATGCGCTGCGAGTTCTACTGCTTTCAAAATAAGAACTGCGTATGCGCAGTTTTGGTGAAATGTTGGAACAATCCTATTAAACATATCTAGAGATATTATATTGTCAATGTCAAATGTATTAAGTAAGTACATACTTATTCTTATAGGTACTTGAATGGAAAGAGAGAATGAATGATGACGTGAATTGTAGACTAACATCCGTGTCACACATAATTTTACTTCATTCAAACCAAATCAACAAATAAAGCGCTTCCGTTTGAGCCGACCCGGCCGACGATGAAGAAAATGCAAAACAACCAGGAAGTGCATTGACTTAATTAACTAAGAAACATTTTTATAGGTAGGTATTTTTTTCTACTTTTTACATCACATAGATAATAATAACATGCCTAGACACACAAATGCAATTAATGTTATGATCAGTGCAAATAATATTATAATTTATTATAAAATTATAAAAATGAGCGAATTAAGTTGTCCAATTATTAAGAATAATAATCAAAGAAATGAAGCAAATGTTCAACGATTTGTAACCGACTTATCCATTGCAATTAAGAATTTTATGTTAATAATTAGGTAAGTCCTCCAAGAAATTGCAATTTTTATTAATTATGATTATTATATAATTCACAACTATTAATTGAAATTCCTGCTTTTTAATTTTAAATTAGAGGAAGTATTTCTGTATAATTTTGTATATATGTTTTTAAAAACTTTTGATCCTAAAATCCTTAAACTCCTTGACTTTATCAATATCCTGTAACATCCTTTCGATGTTTGTATACATAAAACTTCTTCTAATTCATTAAAACGTTAGACAAACAATGTTTTTGGTATACATAAAACTTCTTCTAATTCATTAAAACGTTAGACAAACAATGTTTTTGATGATTTTATAATAAATTTAAACATTTTTGAAGAGGGCCCTTCGTTAATGAGCTACACTAAAGCAGCATCAAAAAGGCAGGCAACATTGCATTGTATAATATTTAAACTAATAAAACTTTTAATTGATTCACTGTTAGGAATTGCTCTTATTTACAATGGCAGCTGGTATAGTAAATCTAAAAACATGATTAATATTTCCTTTGCAGTTCGGAAGCTTGCAAAAGTGTTCCTTGTTCATTTTCTAAATTCTCGTCTAGCGACGTTGTAACATTGTTGCGTGTTGGCCTTATAACTCTTGTTTCCACCAGAGTGCATCTACTCATATTCATTTCATAGAAAATATAAAGAAGATAAAATAGAAGTAGTATAAAGGACTCTGCTAAAATATGGGACACTTAGTTACATTCCATATGTCGCGTATGATATCCTTTTGTGGTTTTGTTATGTTTATGGCTTTATATGCTGTGACTTGTGAGTTGTCACTTTTCATATTCACATATCTATAAGAAATAAAAGAATTGTCTAGGAAGGGATTATTATTTCGATGGATTATAAATAAACTTTCTCCGAAAAAATAAAAAAACAATACTTAATTGTACGGGTAAATATGAAACTTTGTTTTCTTTTCCTTATAACTTACATTTAGAAATATTTAACAAAATTAGCTTTGTTTTTGTCACGCCACAATACAAACTTTACGATCGTTTCTGTTCTGTAAAATTTCTGTCGTTCTGTCGGGTTTCTCCAGAAAATATAAAAAATATGGCCAGAAGCCATCACAATAAAATCAAACAACTACCGACGGGATTACATCCTTAACAGTATCCCGTTTTTCATAAATAGGTAATTATATATAAGTAGCTATAGCAATAATATAACTACATCAAAGCAACAGAATCGTAAAAGAAATTTTGTTTTTTCGTTTTTATGATTTTCAACATAAGTATATACTTACTGAGCGTATAGTACATAATAAAATAAACGGCACACAGAAAAGGAAAACGTAAAATTTTATTCAAAATCGTGTTTTATCCAATAATTTATTAAACAATGAAAATCCTAATCGATATAGCAAAATTTATCCGAAGAACTTCGTAAAAATGAAAAATGTTCTGTTCACGCGTGTATTATTTTATTGCAGCACAGTTTGTGTAATGTCGAAATCGGGATTCCTGATTTCTAAAATCTCATTCATTATTGCATTATCGCATTAAGAACGGTTACATTACATTCTATTACATTGACACTCTATAACAATTACAATAACAACCAAATAGTTTGGACTCGTACCAATTCACCACAGCAATCTCAGCAAGTAATAGTAATGACGTCGACATTAATTACTTACATATACATATAACTACCTAGATCTATCTATATGTACATATAAGCAATAAAACGCACAGTAGTCGATTTCGATTTAATTCGATTATACAATCAATCGTCTCACACTCGAAAGGGTAGAGTAGGCGAAGGATATACATACACATGCAATCAACGCAATTACTAATATTGCTACGCTTTAACTCAAAAGCTCAAAACCAACACTATAAATTTTAAGTTGATGTAACTTCCGACAGCAATCAAGAAGCAACGAACAACCAATCCAAATTTTAAAAAGTTACTTAATATGAATATAAAGAAAAAAGTTTTCATTTTACGCTTTCTTCTTTGCAATTTACTTTTTATTATCTCGAGCACAACACTAAAAAAAAACTTGTGTAAAATAACGTCAAAATTTTTGTTGCCAGTAATAATTCATGTAAATTTACATCATCATATGTAAAATAATAAGTTGCATTAAGCAGATATGTAAAAATTTATGTAATATATTACAGAAATGCTAATTTTTCATAATGCAAATTCACACAGTAAATGTATTTCTTCTTCAGACTATTTTGGACGATAGTCAAAGTTAGTTACCGGTATGACAACCGGCAAGCGCTAAGTGTTCTTTCTATAAACTAGAGACTAGAGTAACTAGACGAATATTAATATTTGCCAATTGCCGGGATTCGAACCCGAGACGCTTGAGTAATAGTCTGCGGTTATGCTAACTCGGCCATGCGCTCCGCATGAAGATGTATTATTACATAAAAATTATGTTATCATAAGTACTAACTAGTGATGGAACTTTTCGTTACTTTCGTGTACTTGTACCTATTCGTTACTTTCGGACTCAGTACTCATAAAAAGTATTCGTTACAAATATCGTTACTTCCAGGGCCGGATTATGCCTATCGTAGGTACTTAACTGAAATTTTTTTTGGTGACCAAAAAAA
>JARJEB010021672.1:0-13698 GCA_030264535.1 Liometoxenus newtonarum | reverse complement strand
GTGGTCCATCGGATTAAGCTCATCGAGTTGTACGGATGCTCCATCGTTCGATGGTTTGCCCTATAATGTCGACAGCTTTTAGACTTTAGGCTTTTAGAGGGTATGAAGTGAAGAGAGGTTGAATCGATATTACCCTAGAATTTGACGCAACGCAGTTGGAGATTAGATTAGAACACCTCGCGTTTTGCTAGTCGTAGTCATAGTCATGGTAGTCTAGCATACAATATTTTACTGCGTTCAGCGAAAGCATTTAGTAAGTGCTCCTCCCACAAATGCGCACCAAATTTGAATTGATTGTGTTTATTGGTAAGCATGTTGCACGCCTCGTATTTGTCAGTTTGAAGTTCGTGCTTGCATTTTGATTATGAGAGACATCCTTTTTAATTTCTCTTAACGTGAGAAACTGGTTGATGCGCACAATGCACTGCGCCTACAGCAATAAGCTTACTGAATGTGTTCGCCGTACACAGTATACCCGCCTGCTTACTTTCCTATATACCCTCTAAAAGCCTAAAGTCTAAAAGCTGTCGACATTATAGGGCAAACCATCGAACGATGGAGCATCCGTACAACTCGATGAGCTTAATCCGATGGACCACGCAGTCGTGGTATGTATGTACATACAAGTATGCGCTTTTCGCAAATCGACAGTTCGCATCAGCAGAAATATACTACTTCATAAATGCAACAACCTTGATTTATCGGTATGAGGAGTAGCGCGCGGATAAAGTATGCGCACTGACCGTATACGTTTCGCACACATGTTTCCACTGTTGGCAATACACGCTAAATGTACTCGTACCTACAAGCAAATTGCTATGTACACGTTTTGTAAATGTAACATGGGCATATTCCTCTAGTGAGTAAATATTTATGCAAAATCGCGTATATCATGTCGGCGGACAACGTACAATATACTGGACTGCTAGCTAGCACTCTTCCACTAATGCATGCAGATACGCATACGTAAGGGCGTCATTTAATCCTCCCTAATTCCACGAACACGTTTACTTAAAATTTAGAGTTTTGGACAGATATTTTGAAATTTATCGTTCACCTAAAAGTGCGGTGCGAAAATGTTTTTTTCTTGCCGTCCAGATCATGTGACAAAACATATCGTCATATAGATATTATTTCCAGACCGATTTGTCCCTTGTTCCCCATTTCATTAAACAAATTAAATGAAAAACATGTTGATTTGAGAATTAAACGTATGATGACGCGTCTGTACTTGACGACTTCGACTCAGATTCGTCGACGAAAAGTACAAATATAACGAAATCGTATCGTATATACAACATGTATATACCGTGCGTTTATTTTACCGATGAACATACATAATAAACGAGTCAAACTCATGGCAGTGGGGAGGGAATTTGTACTGCTAAAGACACACCGACGAGCGGTGAGAGAGTGGGGATGTGGGGCGAACGACGGCACACCACGATGATAAGTCAGTGCATTTTGCGAACATAGCGTACGCTAGATGCTATGTTCGTAGGTAAAATAAACGCCCTGTATGTATATATATAGAATATCACAGCCTCAATTACGTTTCAACAACAACAGGACTTTTTAAATGAACAGTTACATTAAATTTACATCTACACAAAAAAAAACACGCACAACTGCTGTGTGATGTTACAAATACGTTTTCTACTATTCATTCCATCTGCACTTACTCTTCATTCACAGTCAGTCAGTCACACAATCATCAAAACTTTTTTATAGAACTAAAAAGTAAAAATAGAACTAAAACTATCCGTTTTGTGATTTTTTCGTTTTATTATATGAAAATTAATTCTGCAAACCGTCTTAAACCATTAAACAGTTCATTATGAAAATTTGATACTTAATAAAAACAAATTAAAAACATTGCAAAAAATAAATAACATTTTCTTAAGCATACCTATTCATGTAAAAGTGTTAACATGTGATTTTAATACATATTTTCACGCAACAAATCTATAAAATAGAATATTATATCGGTGAAAGAAAATGCCGGTTGGAAATATTTTCGCAATTTTGCTATTATATATCTACATATACCAACATTCTGTCACCTTCAATAAATATTACACAGCTGATAAGGAATAAGTATGCTGATAACTTGCCTTGCGGGTTCCAACTGATTTCAGTTGTATTGTCATGACGTCGTTATCAATATTTTATCGTTAGATCATAAATGTAAATATTGTAACAATACCAACAATTTCCAAGTATTCTAGCGAATAGATATTATAACAGGCAAAAGTTTTGCGAATTTTCATTATTATACTTCTGAATTTAAGTTGAATCCCGAAATAATTGGCATTCATAAATAATTATGCTTCTATCTGTCAGGAAAGTTTAATTGATTCTAAAAAATTAACATTCGCTGGAATTCGTTTGTAAATCTTTTGTACCATTATATATTTAAAACAATTGCATGTGTTACACTTTTATTGAAGGAAGTTGAAATTACTGACTGATAAATTTTTTTGAGGTTTATGTACAGTGTACACTTTAGACGTTATGCACGATCGTACCAGTGATTTTTATTTTAAAATTATATTTGTAAAACTCGTTTGAACTAATTTAAATTTTACCGACTGATAATGATAATAAAATGAATACACAAACATATTAGATGCGCAGATAAAGTCAGTAATAGATAACGCACTTGGTTAGGTAATTTTTGTTCAGAAACGCAGAAAAATTTCAACTTCTAAGATGGTGAAGGAATTCTTGCAAAAGGATTGAGAAGTAAGCACTGACTGAAAATGTAATGTGTAGAAGTAGATATTTGTGTACAGTAAGAATATGTAGTATATTGGAATTAATATTCGGCTCGTTGAACTTTCAAACAAGTGAGAGAGTAGATACGTAACATTCATCGTGTTTATACACTCTTATGATCATTTCTTATGTTGGTTACTTGTTACGTTTACGTCGACAAGTTTATATTTACAGGAATAAAACGCAGCAGACTCAAGAAGCAATACTTTAACTGCGAGACAGAAACTGAGACCGAAACCAGTTTAACCCAATATTATTTATTGTTATTTATATTTTGTATTCTGAATTTCTGTTTAAAATTTCAGCAAGTATTCAATTTTGTACATATCAATATGATAAATTACTAAAGAATTTTTGACGATGTACCAAGATTAGGAATAAACTTTATCAACTTGGAAGTCCCAAAGTGCCAAAATTGTCATTCTTTCTGCTTTTGAAGTTGACTGTAGTTCGCTATTTGTTGCTTCCATTCATTATTGGTTTCTTCTTTGACTTCGCGTTAATTTCTGTCGCACCCATTTTCTCAACTCAAATAGCAACGAATGCATATATACAGTATAAAGAATAACAAAAGTAAGCACAATGGTTTAAAGTTGAAAAAAATTAAAAGAATCATGAATGAGGTTATCGCATTGACACACTTTTTTCGCGGTCATATTCGAAAAAAAACTTATTCTAGTTATTATAATATGTTACTACGTAAGAACAAGCATATACTACGCTAGTATTGTTGATTTTGAATATTTATATACTTAGTGAATGCATATTTTAGAATGTGTTTGAAAATTTGCACGGTGTTCGTTTTACAATAATTAAAATCGTTGGTAAAAATTAATTAAAAGTACATTTTGAAGTTTAATTAAAATGCGGAATATAATTTTGGGCAAATTTTATATATAGAATTCGATGAACGTAATCGAAAAAAAAAATAAGTACGTAATGGTGGGTTTTGTTTAAATTCATAAATTCATACAGCAATATATTTAAAACAATAAATTGAGTCCTTGATATAACGAGCTCAATCTGCTGATAACGAATGTAGAATTGTATTTTAATTTTCACTATATACATATACAGGGTGTTCTGAAATTGGCGGACAATCGCCAGGTAACATTGTAGATCGTGCCAAAAGAAAACGAAAAGCTTAATAATACAAAAATGTCCGGAAGGACAAGGAAGTTTATGTAGATCCGACAACGTTGCTCTAATGTTTTTGAATTTGCCACCATACTTCAAACAAATCTGACAGATGATTTAATCAAGCTACCTAAAAATGCAATGATGCCAAAAGTACTTTTTAGAAAAAAAGTAATTTTCTTAAAAAAAAGGAAATCCAGTTTTTTTTCTGGTTTCAAAAATAAAAAAAAGGAAATAAAAGATATTAACTACAAAAAGAAAAAATCGATTTTATGCCGATTTTATGATACCAAAACTCAAACTTTAAGGACCTCGTGAAGACAAACCAGGACCTTTCGGACATTTTTGTATTAAAAATTTCCTTTTCTTTTGACCCGATCTACAATGTTACCTGGCGATTGTCCGCCAATTACGAAAGAACACCCTATATATTTACATACACAATACAAAAAAAAATGCTTTTGGACTTTTTAATCTATGTTACACAGTTAAACGTTAAAAATATAAAAGTGGAAAATATAGTTCATTTACTTATGAGTAATAACTACAACCGCGAATTTTGTTGACTTCACATTTTTCTATTATTAATACTCAAACAAATATTATTACCATATCGAATATATAAACACAAGTAGATGAAATTAACTGGGAAGTGTTTGTTTAAAAATACGCGTTATTAGATAATAACAAACATGGAATTTTTCAAATTTTATAAAAACTACAGTACATTTTATTAATTTTCCGAATGGAAAAACACTTCTCATGTGCGCGATAACATCTTACGATTCTTTCCAACCGGCAACTTTTTTAGCTAACCTACTATTTGTTCACAGTTAAAACAATTCTTTATTGATTTGTTAGAGGTGACCCTCGAACCTTTATTTTTAAGTTTCGTGCGTGGTATTATATTGATGAATTGTGTTATTTAATAATAATTACGCATCACATCCTGTCACTAGCCACCTCGTGCTTGCTTCTGTTCTGTTCGTGTGCGCATGTTTTACGTTTTCGTGTAGAATTGCATAAGCGTGCCTACATATAAACAATAAAACAATAAATATAGGTAATGTACATTAACGTGCAAGTATATATTTATGTACCTACAAATATGTTGCATTTTAAATTGTGTGCATGTGGTAAATATGTGGTAAGAGTGGCGAATGTTTGTTTCGTCTGCTTTCATAAGTTGCTAAAAAGTGTCGTTCATTCGTTGGTTGCTGCACTGTTGCTGAGCTAACTGAATTTCAATATTTAAAGACTACATGTTTCATGAATATCAAAATATTAATATATAAAATTGTATGTTTATCGCGAGATTCTCGCAATGCGCGCGATGATCGTGATTCAAGGGAAACCAAATAATGTGTCAAAAAGTATCATTCAAAGATTAAAATTTTAACACTTTCGGTTACACTTTGTAGACGATATATTTCGATTTATAGTATACATGTTTGGTTCACCTTGGAATTTTGTACCTTGTTTATGTCAATCGTTTCGCGACACAAAATGTAATAATCATAAAACGCAATGCACGATGACACTATTCTTTTTAATGGAAACAACAGCCCAACTTAGAGCAAACATCCTATCAAAAAATGCTCAAATCCACTCAGAGACAATAGATATTCTCATTCAAGTCGCGTTTTTAAATTTGAATTGATTTCTCTCTCAGTTTCTTAAAGTCGCGATGTTGTGTCGATGTAAATATATCGTTTTTGTCCACGAGCGCTCTCAGTCATTTACTTGGAAAACTCGCAAAAATCAACCAACACACACATACAGTCCCAGTCGCAAAATTCATTTTAGCCGAACCGAACACTATTGTTTTGTTTTACGTGACATTCAACGTTTTGTCGCACAAGCAAACAATTTTTAGTTCTGCGCATCAACTTCCATTGAATTGTTCGTTGCGTTACTATAACCATACAGATAAGTTGCCTGTAAACGCTTGGTGTAAGCATGCTCGTTGAAATTATACAATAAAAAAATAATTACGATTTCATATGTATATGAATTCATCGTTCCAACAACAGAATCGCACGTGCGGTCCTTGAAAATTGTCAATCAAATGTTTCACGACGCGTTTTAGATTCATAAACAAAAACAAATAGGTATTTTCTTGCATTTTTGTAATTGTATTATAAATAACAATATAGATACTAATATTGCATATTTATTGAAATTTAGGAATTCCTCTAATAAAATAAATATAAAGGATAATAAAGATATATCAATTGAAATCAATTTCCTTGCAATTTGAAATATTGCATCGGTAATTGTCCGGGGCACGTTCAAAAACTTAAAACCGCAACGTTGCCGTATCATTGAAGAATAATTTGACATATCGTTCTAGATAACTTGCACAGGTTATCCAAATCTGAGGTTACCAAGGTTTGAAAATAATATTAAATCGCATGAAGCGGCTGAATGCAAATTCATTATGAAATGAAAAAAATGAAAAGTATAAATCAAATTCCATTGCGTGCAAGAATATTTAGTAATTGCTTACCAATTTACCAATTTTTACAGAACCAAAATACCTTTTTGTACAGAAATACTAAACCAACCTTGAAATTTTTTGTTTACTAATGTTTACTATAATTTTTAATTTTTATTTTGTTTTAATCACAGGCAACATTACCAATTACGCTTTACAAGTGCTTATTAATTTTCGAACAAATGCGATGGGTACCAACTATATGATAAGGCAAGTTTTATTGAATTGAAAAAATTTTAAAATGAAAAACTTTATAAGCCGCTGCAGTTTAGCTTTAGACAGCATATCAATGTCTATTAGCCAAATCAAAATTCAAAGATGGCTTTATATTATGAATTATGCAATTAACAAAGCGTTGTTTTTATTTGAAATAATTTTTTTTAAGTGGATTTTAAAGTTGTTGATTTGGTAATACGCAATGTAATTGTTTGTATTCTTTCAGTTTCAAACCAAAACAAAATTAGTTTTGCAATTTGATTTATACACACATAGATGTATTGGTGGTATATCTTTTTATGTCGAAATATACAAAGTGTATCAGAATGTATAAGGATAAACTTTTATTCAAAATGTTTCTAAACAATTATAAGTAGTGATTTTCTATTTATCAATATTTCGATTATAGTCGTCAATAAAGAAAATAAATAAATAATTTCCATGTATGTCCATGCAATAGCAAGAATAATAAATATTGTAATATACCTTGTAGAAAGTAGAAATACTTTATTCCTCAGTTTTCTATTCATTTGCTACTCGGCTTGAATAAGTAAGCGTTAGTTGGTCATTTTGTTTATTTTTAAATTTTATTACACCTATTTCCACGGTCCGCGTCAAACTGTTTCGAAAATATTTTCCGAATAACCTAATATTCCAAAAATTCAATCAATAAGTATACACTTATTTCGAAAATACTAATTTTAGCGAAATAACTAGAGGTACCAGAGGCGCAACGAGGGGCCAATAAAATTTAATAAAAATTAAACTGAAGTTTTAATTTTTGCAATAAAATTTTCAGCACCCCCATCTACAAATTCCTGATGGGTACGCCTATGTACCTATCAGAGGTATACATCAAAAATGTGCTGTTATCTTCTTTGAAACAAATTTAAAGTACTTTCTGTGTTTTAAACAACATAATCTATTTATATGATTGCTTAATACCGTAATTAAAACGTAAACTTTTAATTGGTTTAAGAAAAAAATCAAATGCCTTCAACAAAGTGAAAAAGGACTCAATTTGTTCACTTAACGTGGTTTAAGTAACCAAGTAACAATAGTAACAACTACAACGTATTGGAACTTTATAACATTCTTTTAACATTATGTAACGATATGGTTTACATTTACATTTACAAAATATTCGTTTGTATGAACATGGAACGAAGCAACTTACGTTTTCCGTTGAAGAGCGAGTAACTTGTAATAATGTAGGTAACCAAGTATATTGGTTTAGTACAAGTTTATTATTGCTGATAACAGTTCTATTAATTACTCGACGCGGTTTAAATATAAGCACGTGTAGATATATTAACACAAACGAAATAAAATATGTCCTCGTTGCCTGTGCCTGTTGTCACCTTTTTGCGTTGTTCGAATAATTTAAACGCAACATACAGAGCCGGATTTACGCATGGTCTTTATGGGCTGCAGCCCACGGCTCCGTTCAATCAAAGGAGTAAGGACCCCGTCGCTTGCGCCCACGTGAACTTATACAGTCGTATATTTCCACTCGATGTCCTTATGGTTGCCTCCTCGAAGTGGTCGGTACTTATTAATCTTCATTTCAAGATACGAAACAGCAAACAAGGCCCATCCGCTGTCGCGTTCCTGAAACTCTTCACTTTTTCATTTAATTGTTCTGTATGACGCGAGGAGTTCAAATTTGAGTTCAACGCTGGTCTTCTGATTGGGATCCGCCCCTGGCAACATAGAATGAAAAATTTAACTTACCTACACTTACAACTTAAACTGTTGTATGGAATTGTAAAAAACAAATTAGTATAGTAAAAAATTCCAAAGTTACATATCCTTGATTTGATAGAATACATTTTACAGTTGCCTAATTCTTCTCCAGACTGACTATATTAGAAAAACTCATTGTTTTTTGCAAATATATTTTAATACGGTATAGCCATGGGTTAAGTTGTAAATACACTCAATAATACACTGACAAAACATTTTAGCTGAGTTGTACGAGGTGAGTCGATGGCTTTGCTCTTAACGGCATCGGCGAGCTGGTTGTATAACGGAGCCAAACAATCGTGTCATTTCACCAGCTCTCTGCACTGATTCGCCGTCACCTGCGTTTGCAAAGCACCGCTTATTCCTCTTCCTCTTCGGCTCGTTCTTCGTCTTCTGCTTAATGCTGTTTATTATTTCTTTGGTTAGACACCGATATGCGTGGTCTACGTTTACGCTCTTCCTCTTCCAAACGGGACCACATCGACTCGGCATCAACATTGATTATGATTGAGCGAGCAGTATTTAATAATGCCTCTTTATTTATTCAATTAGTTAGTCCACTTTTGATATTCGGAACGATGTAATTAGGAAACATCAAGTGTTAGAGGGAATATCAACTGTTTTACTTCAATATACGCCAATATAGTGAAAGCCAATGGCATTAGGAAGTTAGAGAAAGACTGATTATCACATTCACAGAAATGTATTTGATTATAGGTAGATAGGTATAGAAATAATTCAGATTGTTCGAGAGCTGCCATCTCTAATCCTTAATAAGCCTTAATTCATGTTCAAGAGATGTGTTGCAAATTGTAATATAATTGATTAATTCTGCGTTCTGGAAAGGCAGAGAGGCAAGGTCTATGTTAAAATTCGTACCTTACTGGCGACCTGAGAACCAGTCCAGAGAACCAGTGAAAAATCCCCCATTGACATTCAAAACTAACAAACAAAATTTAGACGCATCAGAACACTTAGAGATGAGAGGAAAACTGACGCTGTTAAGTTGGTACGAATTTTAACACATTGCGTGTATTTTTTTATTTCTACAATCAAAATTTTTATGCGTTTTGCCTCAGACTGAAATTTCGTCATCTCATTCTATTTCACGCTAACAGACTATTGCGTATTTCGTTTATACCTATTATGCATTTTGATCCACAGCCAATAGAACTGGTCAGAACAGGTGATTGCATGCCAACCAGCAACCATTTTTAAAGAGCCCTTAGAACATTCTACACGCGTCCGCTGTGCTGAACGCGCTGTATACTCGCGCAACAGATCGGACGCGTGTCGAATGTTCCTAATGTGTGCCAACCAGCAATCATTTTTAAAGGGCCTTGTCAACATCCTGACCAGCTCTATTGACATTGACAGCGTTCCGGATATCTCTATATTTGATAATTACTATTAATTAAATGACAACTTCCAAATGAAAATACACCAACAAATATTTCGATTATTATGATTATGAATAAGTATGAATAATTAAATACCAATTTACATATATTTAAATAGTTTTTAACAGTGTTACACGTCAGACTTGATAATTAATTGTTACTATTAATAAATGAATGTAAAATTTAATTAAAAAATAGCGTTAATTGTATTAAATGGATCTTGACGTACTTTGTTAAAATGACTTTAATTTTGTTTGCCTTGCAATTCAGAAAAAGGAAATATTAAAAGATTAAAAGAGTTTTCCAGATTGAATTATGCATTACTATTCAGGTACACAAATCAAAAATTGAAAAGAGCACAAAAATTTATTACTATATGTATAATTTTCAGCGCAATTTTATTCGCACCAGTTCTCGGTTCTAGCGTACATTTCTGTTAGGCTGGTTGCTAATTATGGAAACAGTGCGCACTTTCAACGCCCGACACTTAACTGCACATTATTACTGTATTCAATTAAAACGTAAGAACGAACGCGTTTCACAAAACGGTCGTTCGCTCATTCCGTCGTTCGTTTCATCGTTTCATATGCGTAAATGTATTTATATTATTAAACATGTTGTACATGTATATTTGTACATATTTATGTATGTTGAAGGAAAGAAGTCATCGAACGAACCAAACGAAACGTTCAAACCTGGTGCAAATGCAAACGTATGGACATAGGATGTTATTTCGAGTGAAGGAATCTTCAACTCCATCGATGAACGCACGAAAAGAACGAACGTAAAAGTGGAAAAGAGAAACGGAACGCATTCAAAACACGCTTTACAACAGAGACGGATTTAGGTTCAATCAAAGGATCCCTTCGCTCGCGGCCACCGTGAGCCCAGCAACAGTAAACACTATTCGCCCAGGGCCGCTAAAGTTAGTAGTCCGTCCCTGCTCGACATCCGTACTCTGTGTACGCATCACATCTTACATTTCGTATGTTTTGCTTCGTTTCTCATGTTATGTTATATGTTCTTTCTGTTACCAGTAGAAGTAGCAAATCCACGAGGACCGAATAAAGGAACGAAAGAATGGAACGAATGGTTACGAACATATATGAACGAAACGAAACGAAAATTTTGGAAGAAACGTATAAATAGCTGGTAGCTCACACTCACACTGAGTTGACTGCTACTGCTAGTATGATGCGGAAATTTATTGCCCCTATTTTTACCATCAGAAGAGAAAAATGTTCACCCCGATTATTTCTTTCGTCTTCCTAAACGGGCAACATTTATAAATCCGGCGTTCATGTTGTTTTCACAATGAATCGCCAAAAATCCACAAAACCACTAACGTTCCTGATATTTTGATACAATTTACATTTTGTGCCCGTCATACATAAGGCACACTTATTTACACAAAGACTTTGATTTACGTCCTTATTATGATTATTTGTTTTGAGTTCCCTGAACTGCCCGATTTATACTCGAAAACATTGCTTATTTGAAGTTATTGTCCTGTCATTTTAATAACTTAACATTAACAACAATATTTATAATCAAAGGAACTTACCTGTGAAGTTCGATCATAATTATATGACAGCCTTTTTATGAAATGAGTGGTCACTGCAAGCAACAGTGACTATCTGCATACTCATTATTTAAATTTAAAGTTTGTGTATGAGAGACTCGATTAACGCGAACAAATAACCTATTTGTGTAATTTATTGCTGGCGCTTACGTCCAAGTCGAACCAACATGTTGCTATATACATTATTTTTTATAATTTTTATGATATATACCTTCGTATCTTACCTATTTTAAATTTTCCGAATACAAATTACTAGTTTAGCAAATATTCACCTATTTTATGTAAATTTGCATGATATAAGTAACGAATAAATCGGTGCTAGTAGCACCGCACAAGTTTCCGAAGAAGCTAACATTCATCGGAAATTAGGTATATAACCAATGAAGTTCTCTTTCTCATGTGTTCACTGATTAAGTGTGTTTTATTCACCCCACAATTTTTGTGTTACTCAGACTAACTAAGCTCTGATTACTTCTCAAGCATCTTGAAAAAGTAGCCGCATATTACACACTTGACCCTAAATATAAAATTACAAATGATTTTAGGTATAATTTGAGCATCTAGTCTATTCTAACATCCTAACAAAGTTAGCTTCATGCTTGCCAAATCATATACCGATTTGTAGATATCTATGAATGTCAACATAGATATCTACAAATCGGTATATGATTTGGTCTGAAAATATTACTTTCCTACTGTATTTTCATTATGCGGAGCCGGGACGGAAAGTAAAAATCAAATCGCAATGTTAATTATCAATTCGTAATGGCAGCCAACGGTAGTTAAGAGTACATTTACTCGTACTCGTATATATTAACTTCGTAATCGTATCAGTCCTGAACCTTAGTTCACTTTAATTTCAATTTCTATTTATTCATATATGTTATAATAGAATAGAGTCCGCAACAGTGCGTCAATTAAATATCACAGCGATAACACGAACTATAAAGAAAACGTAACAAATTGACCTAATAATGACTGATACACATAATAAAAAGGAAATAGTACAAAAGTTAACATCAACATTCAACAACGATTATATTGTTAACTATATTTGTATTTTGTTGTTGTTCTGTGCATAGACTAGATTTTTACAACTAAGTATAGATATTAATATGATTTGTGAATGGTAAAGGACGGTTTATGATTGACGTAATATTAACATAAGTTTATAACATAAATATGTTACATATTATGAAATATTTTCTATTTCTAGCCAATGAGGTTGAAGACGAGCACGCACGCGCATAGCACGACTGTTTAACAACTAGGTACGTATGTCATCCTGACGGAAATTATGACTGAGATTGCCGTTATTTATAAGATTATTCTTTGACTATATTATTTCCTAAGTTAAAATCTTGATTTCCTTGACCTATGAAACGCATATAAATGTGACGCGGAATTATATTAAGTCAATCATAAACCTTCCTTTAGACTTTGAATCAATTTCAATGTGAAAACATTGATCATTAAATTTCTTCTTGTAAAACTTTTCGTACTGCACTAATTCTTCAAGTCAAAACGATACACCGTCGTGGATATACTACACTTATCCAAACGAAATCATTCCAAATGTAATTAATGTCCACTGGTTATTGCTGCAGTTCTTCTGCTCCAGTTAAGATGAATATTTTTCTAACAACAAAGTTATTTAAACCAATAAAGCAACTTCAAACGTATAGTTACAAGTAACAGTTACAATGCATTGATTTGTTACACATTTTTATTTAAGTATTTTTATTGTTATTTCCGTTATCGTTGATAATTAAAAATGCTAAAGAACAAAAGTTGTATAGCTACCGTATTTAGGTAGTAAAAAATGAATTAAGTAAATTCTGTCTTTGTTAATTGTAAAACTTGTAGTTCGCACATCATCCAACAAAGTATCCAAGAAATGAATTGTGAATTGTGATTGTGAGTGAATTGAAGCATTGTAAGTGAACCAAAATGCATCGTATTCCTAATACAAATAAACAAATTGTAACTTGTTTATCTTTATATGACTGAAATCTTTAGCAATCTCAATCTGAAGAGGAAATATTGCTAGAATAAAAAATAAACAGAAGAAGGAGAACATCAGCAACATTATTTAAATATCTTTGCATTTTCTAATGATGTTCTCAAGGCAGTAATATGATTAGTGTATATGTACACTCTTCACGTTATTGTGAGAAATCCCACGAATTCTCTACGGCTCTTGATTTTTGTACCGTCTATAATTATTACTTCTCGTTTTGTACTTGTTCTAAGTTTTAACTTATTTTCTTGCTTTGCAAATGTATCAGAGTGGAGCAGGAGTTTACTATACAAGAAATTCATACATTGACTTCACCAAAGAT
>JARJEB010021651.1:0-18814 GCA_030264535.1 Liometoxenus newtonarum | reverse complement strand
AGTACACCTTTTGAAACAGGTAGAAAAGAGGTAAAAAGGTAGAATAATTAATAATTGACAGTCGTCAGACTGAAATGTGGCTGCCAATCAAACCAAGTACAATATTATATACAATATTGCAATACGAATACAACAATCAAGCAAGTACGTTAAAACCAAGTACGTTTTGTGTGTTTACACTAACCTCTTGTTAACCCCAATAAGGACAAATCCCCTTACAGAAGTGGGTCAAAAATGACCTCCCTTTTGGGAACCACATCGAATTTTGAAATGGAACCAAATCGACAAATGAGTTTGGGACAAAGCCATAAAACGGTCAGTTTTGGGAACCAAATAGAAGTTTCCTTATTTATGTATTATTGTTCATATACACGAGCCGCTAGACGACTGTCGTAACCATCCGAGTGAATTAGAACAATAATTATCCATGACTATATTCAATTATGTCTCAATATGACGTTTAACCGATATAACCTCCAAATAATTTTGTTAGGCATCGATTATGAGTTCATAATACCATTGATACGTCATAATACAATGATTTAAATAATGATATTCACAAAGCAATTGAAGATTAAGAAAATATTATGTTTTTCCTTTATATTCGGTTTTCATTTTATGAATCTCTGACAATTTCTGTTGAGTTTCAACAAAACGTTGAATAGGTATAGGATATGTATACCTATAGTGATTTATATAATAAAATTGCTCATTTCATAGTTGTTTAAAATAATTATTGTTTGTCATGAGGCGTTTGTGCGTTTGATATATAAATTACAAAGATCCAATCTAAATAAACTTGAATAAAGAAAGAAATTCTATTGTGAGTAAAGTGGGCGTCGCGCGAAGTAATATAGAGCCGACCGATTATTACCTATATTTGAATCGATAATAAATATGTACTTACTTTATTTTACTATGGGAAATAGAAACGCCATTCGTGCC
The DNA here is from genome assembly GCA_030264535.1 of Liometoxenus newtonarum. Classification (NCBI taxonomy): domain Eukaryota; kingdom Metazoa; phylum Arthropoda; class Insecta; order Coleoptera; family Staphylinidae; genus Liometoxenus; species Liometoxenus newtonarum. Next base: position 17,869 of record JARJEB010021651.1, on the reverse strand, counting down.
AGTCATTATTTAATATTATGCGTATTAAATCAATGTGTGTAGCTGTGTGTGTGTGTGTGTGTGTGTCTGTGTGTGTGTGTGTGTGTGTGTGTGTGTGTGTGTGTGCATCCCATGTATCCCATAACATTTCCATTAAAACGTAATGATATATATCAAAAATGTCATAACTTTCGAGAGTTTATCGGGAACACAATACCTTAGTTCTCCACTCTCCTACTTTGATACGAATACCTATATTTTTCAACAAAATATCACATGGCGTCGCAGTCGCAGCGAAATCGAGAGGGATGTTGGGTACTCTGTTCAATATTTTGTGTCGAAAACGTTCGAATATATATCATCGAGCACCCACAGCTTTTCGCTTTTTTCCATCGTGTATTAGTAAGTAAAACGAAGAACGTGCACCGCACGATACAGTTTAGTTAGAGAAATGCTAAATATCTTAAACAACACTAAATTTACAAAGCATAAACAGAGATACATCTGTAGATAATCGTGACAAAGGTTGTAGTTAGTCAAACAATAAGTAGGCAAGTCCAAAAATGCCATAAATAACTCGGCAAGTGGCCGTCCCCGGGGTTCTCCTCAGAGCCAGCCAAAGCCAGAGAACCTCTGGGGCTTCCTACATACTCGAACTCTCGAACCAACATTGAGTGTGTGACAGTGTCAGTGTGCATACGTACACTAACATTGTTTGGGCTGGTCATATCTACACTTATTATGGTATGGAGAGTAAAATACTTGGCCGAAACTCGACAAAGCCATTATCCTTGCCATAGTGTACTTTGAAAATAACCATAACTGATACTGATACAGATCTCGTTCATTCGGTCGTTCGTATGTAAGTGCTCGAGATAGCTTTCTCCTTGCTTGCTATTTGGTAGGTCGCCGCGCCGTTTAGTTCGGTTCTTGTGTAGGGTATACTTTATTTGCTGTTGTACATACTTACTTTGTTCGCGTACTTTGTGGCGCGTTTTGTTTCGGGGGTGTTGTATCGGTGTTTCTATGTAAGTATGCTTGCTTTGGCATTATGTTATGTCGTTATGTGCCATGCACTCTATTGCGCGCAAACAAACAACATCACAAAACACAAATAATTTGAATATATGTTAATTTCGCGTTCAAATTTATCGTTTCTACGTTTTTGGCTTGCTGCCGGTACCGCTGCCCTGCCGCGGGGGTCGTAGGCAAGGGCGCGACACCATCGTAATGGGGTGTTGACACGAGCTTGTCATACTTAACACGGAAAGGTTAATCTCAAGTTTTCGTTTGTGTTGTCGGGTTGTCGCAAACACAAGTCGCATGTTCACCATTACCTTGTTATGCAACAGCAACGGCCTCTTATCAGTTGGAATGTAATAATTTATTGAGAAACTTCGAATACGTAATATGTTTGTATTAAAAAATAAAAAGAAATAACGACGACCACGACGACATTACATCGAAGACTGGTTTTTTGTTCATGAATGTGCGGAGAAACATGGTACGTAATCGTTCCTAATTGATGCTACTTAAAACGAGCTGCGATTTCGATCGACGGATCGATCGACTAATTTCGATTTTCTCTGCATCTGCAGGTCTTTTTAATTAAATTTTGATCCAACACTGTGCCGGCAATCCTCACAGCTTACAGTTTATACTGACTGTTCTAACAAAAAGAAGTGAAATTCTTTTCTTTTGGATTTGTCATGTTCCGAAATGAAACATCCAGTAAGTTAACATTATTCGAACTAATAACAAATTTCACTCCACCTAATTTTTAATGTCATTCCTCTCCAGCAGCGCACCGATTAATCTATAATTGTGTATCTGTAGTAGTATGGTAGTGAAAAGGTAAGCGAGAAAGACCGGGCGCTCCTTTTTTATTGCCTATAAGTGCAGCCACACGACGCATACAAAAGCGAAACATATTAAAGCGCAGATAGAGATCAAATATAATTTAATTTATAACTAATAATTTTTATACATATAACCGAGCCATAAAAGGATAACTCTCAATTCGCTCTTTGTGTTGTACTTTCACCATAAGCCACGAAGTATGATTTTTATTATCCTTACTCCGCATATGGAAGGTCCACCTCCACCTATAATACCGAAACCATTAAAAATCACGATCCACTATTGCACTCAGTTAAAAGAAACATGTGTCGGCCATTACTTTTCAAACACTTTTTCTTTCAATTTCAAGTCTTGATTTCCTGTTAAACATCATGACGAAGTGTAAAATTTAAATTGAATAAATTCCACCAAAAGAAAGTCGATGATCATGTTTTTATCGGAAGAAAATATTTTTGGAAGTGTTTTTAAATTGACCTCATGAATAATTCATCTTCATTTTTTATCAAATACTAAATCTCGAAAAGTTGTAAGATTTATGTTCTTTCAATAATTTATAAATTTTATTTCGCTTATATGGGACAGCGGCTGGTACTTTCGGCAAAGTCTTCTTGAATGTGAAAGATTCACTTTACACTCAACTCCCAAGTGGAGAATGTCCGACAAAAAAATGCCTTCTTATATTCCAATCGAAATGAAATGTTACGATTCACATCTTTCATCGTTCCCATCTCGTTTTCCACGACCACGTTTATTCAGACGGTTTCGGCATCGACCTCAAAATCACAGACTCAAGGTGTACACATAAAAAAAACTGTTTTATAGTCTCTGTTAATGATTTAATTAAGACAATCATAATTATTTATAATAATATACTTCTATTCACACTGATTCTATTTACAAACAAATAAAGTTAAGAAATGTACAATTTGTAATGAGCTTTTTTTCTTTCTTTTGTAAAAATGTTCAAATATAGGCCAAAAAAAGTCAGCTCCGATATAGTGAACTAAAATGTTTTTTTAATTGCATAGATTAAAATCGTAAATAGAATATAATAATAATAATAATACAAATTCCATGATATGGTCTCTTTATACACAACAATTTCACTAATTTGTAATAATAATCATAATAATCGATATAATAAAATAACAATTAATTAATTATTTTAGAGAGGTGTGATGTAGCAAGATTGCATCCGTGCAATGAGTCCGGAAAAGACCCAGAGCTGTAGTTTGTGATGCACACAACAAGGTTTACAAACAAAGGTGCGCACATGTTTTCCCTTCTTTTTTTTGGCTTCTTTTTCCATTACCTTTCAATATTTCATCTCCATCGTCAATCTTAAGCCCCCCCCCCCCCCGCCAGCCCCCCTCGCCGCCCAAAAATAAAATAAATTCCAACAATTCATTGTTGATATTCTTTCTACTAAATAAAAATGTTTTCTCTTTGCTTAAAACTTAAAAATCGAATTATTTATCCCCCAAAAAAAAATTTCCATTTATAACTTCCAAAAGTAACAAATATAGTTTTGAAAAAACACCAGTAATAGTAGTAGTAGTAGTTTGTGGACATAATTTTGTTCGTTATCACAGATATAAATAAATGCATTTACACAAAATATACAACAGATTGCACGCGAGTCTCTGCACTCACTCACACAAGATTTAACTATATTATTTTTTATTTCATTTTTGTTGCACTTTGCCCAAACAAAAAAATCCCTTATAGCCGGACCACAGTCGCACACTTCTCTTCTTCGACTTCATAACCTCGGGTAACCTGCAACAAATAAAAAGAACCTCAGTTAGAGTTCACTTTTGTTTTGTTTGTATTTACATATAATTATATCTTCGACAGTTTAGTTGGTTTTATGTGTTGTGCTCGTTGTAGTTGCATATGGATAAGTATAGAGACTAGGTGGCACATAGGGAAAACGAATAAGATTGCGAATGAGAGATGAGAGAGTCGCTTGAATATTGATTTAAACAATGAATTCACAACGGGGAGCGTAAAAGCGAGAGAATCGAGCCGAATGAAGGAACGACTTGAAGCAACACAATAACGGCAATGGAAACACAAACACACACACAAACACAGACTACAGACAGGTTTATCCGATTGAGTAACTCGCGGGTTAGTTAGCGGTTGACCGCGGTAGGACCATTCACTGATCAAAATCAAGCGTCATTTGTCAATGTCAAGAAGGTGGCGATAGCGGGCATTCCTTCATTGAGAATAATTTAGCGTGGGCACTTACCTAAGAGACGGTCCAGCGAGGAGCGGCTCACACAGGTGACACGAATCCGCCGTTCATCGTTTGTGGACTGCTGCAACAGGAACAAAACACGAAGGTCGAATGTTAGTTGATTGGGTTTAATATAATTTTTGTTTCAGAGGTGTGGGACAAGACTTACCTTTTATAAAAGGGCTTGAAGGCAGCATTATCTGTGTTCGGTGCGGGCATTTGTCCTCCTTGAGGTGGTTGTGACCGCTGCGGCGAGTGTAGCCGGCCGAAACCGCCAAGGAAACCCGATTGCGCGTAACCGCCATTCGTATGTGGCGCTGGTGCTCCTATGCATGGTCCTTGGCCGGGCAGCATATTACCGGTGACACTCGGCAATTTCATACTTGGTGGTGTTTGTGGTGGTGTGTCAGTTTGTACGTCTGGGAAGCCTTGCTGACAATGACTGGGTAAAAAACCACCGCTGCCATATCGTGAACTTGGTAAAGCGAAACCGTTACTTCCGTGCCAATGGTGCTGTTGTGCGGGTGGTGGTGGTGGCGGGGTCTTGCAGGCAGCTGTATCTGCCAGTGACCAGATTTTCGGTTTCGATGGTGGCAGTGGTACGCCGCAATCCGAAGTCTTCATTTCGGGCTTCATGCCGAAATGTGTATTACCCAAAATGTGATGCATATGATTGCTTATAAGCAGATCGTCTTTTCTGTCGTCGTCGGTCATATCGTCTTCGTCCATGTCTTTGACGTTCCTTTCCGCTTTGATTCGGCCGTGTACGTCTGTAACAGGGAGATATTTAATTGAAAACGAGATGCCTCTCGGTTTTTTTTGGGGGGGAAGGCCCTTTTTAAGCAATTGCCTGCCATCAGTCGACTATCCGAACTATCAGATTTTGGGGCGGGAGTCGGTGGTATCTTCGCTTTGGCTCTATGAGCATTAACTGCTGATCCGATTAAACTCGATGGGGGAGTTAATGTGCGCAACACCCCGAGTGCCATTTAACAGACGGTGGAGTACGACTCTTTTATAAGTAGTAATAGAGAAGAAACAGCGAGAGGCGAGAGAGCAGCAGATACATTTCGCATTAGGCTTAATTCAGTTTTCATCATATACGTGTAATACGTTCGCCGGGACGGTTCAGTTTGTTAGTTACAAGTAGATGATGTATGAAGAGTGTTTGGAGGATTTTTAAGGGATAGACAGGATCGCGCGCTAAGTGCAAATGTTAATGATATATGCATTGAAATGAGAAGAAAAAAAAACACCCAACAGACACCTACCTGTGTCGTCCCTTTTGTCGTCATCATCTTTGTCTTTGTCGTCGCTGTCAGAGACGAGAGCGTCGTCATCATCATCCGTTTTATTCTTAGGTTCCCATGTCATTTTATTCTCCTTTTTTAGCCGTCGTCGCGCGTTTGCGAACCATGTCGACACCTGTGTCAATGTCATCTTCGTTATTATAGCTAACATAATTTTCTCGCCTTTGGTTGGATACGGATTCTTCTTGTGCTCGTTCAGCCATGCTTTGAGCGTGGCGGTCGATTCTCGTGTTGCGTTCTTACGTCTCGCTGCCAAGTCGTACCCGGCACCATACCTATAAAAAATAAAATAAAACAAATAAAATTAGTCAAACTCACGGCGTTGGTGAATAATGTTAGTATACGAATCGACGTTTCTTTATTGTTATGCTATGGCAATAGAAATAAAGTTTAAGCGTATGCATATCATGAATGCCAACGAAATTGATTTTTTTTTTGTAAAAAATTGCACCAGATATAATAAAATCGAAAGCTAGAAATGACTTGACGGGAATATTTTGTGTTTATTCGTTTATATACACAGGAATAGACTATTAAATTTGTTACACTTCTTTGTGGCAAGCTGTCAGTCTGATCTAGTAGTATTCTCTCCCTCGCATCCCCAGAGCGAGATTTGATTACGGCTAGAGTGGTTTCACCCCTATTAAGCTCGCTACTTTTTCCCGATAGACAAGGGAAAGGCGGCCGACGACGTCGATAAAACGAGAAAAATAAAGCTTTTCCCTCCGATTTTCCCAACGTTATTGATATACCTTCGTGAATGTGTACGTACGTGTGTGTGTGTGTGTGTGTACGTACGTGTGTGTGTGTGTGTGTGTGTGTGTGTGTGTGTGTGTGTTTGTGGGGAGAGAACGATTGGTTCCGCCTTGTCCGCTTCTGTTGAACGCAACTTAATTCAGTCAGCTATTTTTTCCCCATCACCACTCAACACCGCTATATAGTCGTAACAAGTGAAGAGCGACGGCGATAGATGCGTTTTCAAGGAAACCGTTGGTGGTGACGATGGACATTTACTGGTATGAGTGGAATGTACGCGTTCGTTGTGTGTTTTCCTCTTATAATATCCAAAACTACCACAAAACGACAACGATATGCTGCCTGCGGTCGCGGTCGAAATGTGAGCATTGTTCAAACGTTTGTAACGCCGTGTTGTAAAATTTTGCCAGTAAGCATGCGACGGCGGTCGCAAAACGAATTTATGTGTACGATTGGCATTTCTGAAAATAGGGAATGAGCGTAACCGATTTTATCGACTATAAATACAAATGGTGCATTGCGATGGCAGCCGCCGCCACCTGCGCCGCGACGCCGCAACAGCGCGCCAATCAATAGCGCACCCTCTTCAGCCATTTTGTCTTGAAGCCATTCCAACCGTATTGCTCGTTTTGCCACCAGGAATTAGCCACAATGCGTTCGCATGCCAAAGTTCCAATTGACTTGTTCGTTTTTTTTAAACTCAGAAAGTTTCGTACCGTTCCGGTCAAGATTTCAGATTTTCATAAAATTCTGCCTTGACTAGTACTTATTTTGTTACAGTACTGGTACTTACGCAAAAACAGTCATCATATTTACGACTTAAAATTGCGTAATCTCCATACATAGGATACCAGAGAGAACATGTCACTTACCCGTATGGTGCAAGCGCCGGATCGTAAGGATAATAACCAGTGGTGGGCTGTAGTCCTGCACTTGTCCACGCTGACATGTCAGCAGCCGTACCTCCTGCGTCTTTTAAAGCGTACGGATTACTCTGAAAATGAAAACCATCGTAAACATAATGTACGCGTAATGGGCTTAATGTAATGGAAGTGGGAAAGGCGCGATCCTCTCGCACTCCAGCAGCACCACACTAAAAAGGTACACAACAAACATATAAACACGCATGAGAGAATTTCTTTCATATGATTTCAACGAGCAAGAGCACCAAGGGCATGGAAGTGAAGTGCATTTATTCGCCTAGAGTAGAATTCTTTTTATGTCATTTTCTCATTCGGGTTTCGAGTTGTGTGTGTGTGTGTGTGTGTGTGTGTGTGTGTGTGTGTGTGTGTGTGTGTGTGTGTTTAAGTGCGAGAGAGTGCGTTGAGAGTAGAAGTGAGTCAAAGCCAAACGTGCGACCCCTGCCAGGCGACACATTGTCCTGTCCTGTCGCTGACTCGCTGTGATTCTCACGGCCGCAGGATCGATGCACGTCTCTCTACTTTTAACTTATTGAACGAACGAAACGCGCACAAAACGTGGAGTAGACCTATGCATCTCAACTATAACTAAAACGGTGCATAAATTTTATAATCGAAAGCATTCATTTAATTGCCATCCTTTACAGTACTTAAGGCCATAATATTAAACATAAACATGTTAAACTCGAATATACTAATAAAATAAATGGTTGTTAACAGAAAAATATATAAAATTCCCCGTTGTTTTTATGGATTCATTACGACGAGACCGCATATCAGTCCATATAGCAATGGCACTGGCAGGACGAAATATTTATACATTTAACCACATAAACCGCCTTAAAATCTTTATAACTACTAAAAACATTTGCCTCTCGCTTTTTGATAGCATCTGCGCTACCCACAGTGATGATGTCTACCATCAACATCATACCAAAAAACAAGCAACAACAGAAAACAGAAAACAAAACAACACCCAACTAATCTCCACATCATCATTTATTATTATACGATACCTACTTACTTTTATTTATCAAAACGACGATACAAGATTAGCGCCAAGCGTACGGGATTTTATAATGCGTCTCTTTAATTAACACCTCAAAGAGTTTGTCGAATGTATAAGTTAAACTCAATCAAAAACTTAAAAAAGAAAACGCAATGTTATAGTTCGTGTTGTGACACAGGTGGGTGTGTGCAGCGAAATGTGAACATCCGTTTTTGTCGAATATGATTTCGAAATCCACTTTAGCCGAGCGAGTGCCGGCTGCACTGGTGGCTGCGAAAGTCCCGGAAACCGGAGCCTAGCAACTCTCCTGTCTGTTTTACTCCTCCACTCTCCTCCATTCAGTAACACACTGTAACAGCCATGAACCGAGCGAGTATCGCTCGTTCACTTAACTCACTATATATTTATTCAGCGACCGTAAATCTTGACGAAGGCAGCAGTGTTTCAGGGCAGAAAGCCCAGCTCGTTCGCCTGCCTGATGTATGTAGGATGGAACCCTTGAGTAAGCAGTAGCTGAGAGTGGAGTAAGGAAAAGGGAGAGAGAGGGAGCCCGCAGGGGAGCTAAGAAGATGGATTGAGGGTTTCGCGCTTAGCGCCGTTACGAGTGCCTATAAAAAAGCTCATTTCTAACCGCGGCTCACTAAATTACCGGCATTATCCGACAGTAAACACCAGTCAATTGATAGTGTAATTGAAAGCACTTCCTTAAAAAAAAAACAACTTGTTGATGATGAAATTGAAGCATCCAGACGAAAAGAAGTCGTTTTTTAATTCACTTGATTATTGTTATTATGATGATTATTATATCAGCAACGACCATCTTGACTTGAAGTTTCTCGTAATGGTTGACGGGGCATTATTATGTCTCGCGTCTTCTTAAAAAATGCATAACACCGTAACAAAGCTATGGAGGAACATGAATATGGTCGTCATTTTTAGGTACCTATATTCTCGTTTCATTTCCATTGTATCCAGACGGCACACACCAAACACAACAACTTCAGTTGATATTTGGTTTGCATATCTCGGAAATAATTTCTCTAAACGTGTCATCGTTATCAACACCCTCAACTAATAATTTGTCATCCTCATCGATAATCGGCTATTATTGTCGATATTAGAAGCCGACAAAGTGGTAAACGCAATCACGACCGATTTAGTTCAAATATCGCATATTGTATCTACATTTTGATAACGGAACACGATGATAGCGCGGCGGCCACAGCTGAAACGCGTATACCTATACGTACTCAAATGAAATCATGTACAACATCGGTGTATACATTAGAAAAATTGTTGTTTACTCGAAAAATGTAGATACCACTACACATACGACATACACAATTGTATTTTATCTGAACAAACATTAACGAACGAATGACGAATATGGTACGGTACACATTGTGAACATATAAATATTTCGATTGAAAAACTTGTTTGACAAATTAGCGCGCGGCTCGTTGGAAATAAAAAACGTGCTGTTGCAATATTATAACAAACTCATATAGACTATAGACACCATCAAATTGAACATTGAAGGACTAACACATGGACAGTTGTTCATTACATAATTTATTGACGTCTTAGGTGTAAGATTTACTATAAAACGAAAATTTTAAATTTTTACTGATTCAGATATATAGCCTGAATTGATTACATATTACGTTTTACGTTGCGTTTTATAAGGTTGCAAGTAAAAAAACATAAATATTTATTAAATTAATCCAAGCATCGAACTCAGACGGCCTTCTATTATTTATCGATTGGTTGTGTGTTCAAAATGGTTACAAAGCGGCAATTTGTAGTCCTTGTTTCACGATACTACTTATAGGGAAAATTGAAGACTTATGCGTTGTGAAACGAGCTGAAAAACGCATTAGCTCCGTTACGGGGAGTTTTCTCCTTTAGCTTTAAATACGAATTATATGGATGGTTCGAAGAAATCGTCGAGCGCTTGCTTCGTCCCGCATCTCGGCCGTCGTCGAAAATCGTGTGCGGAATAATCGATAGTACATTTGCCTCGAAAGATTTCAGGTTGGCTTGTAAAAGGTGTTTTGGAACCGCATATTTATGTTAATGCCTTATTCTATACTCTTGGGATTGTGCACTGCTTTGAAAAAATCGCCGCTAATGAGATAACGCTTCCAGTATTGTTTGCGGCGTGCGAAAATCGCGCAAAAACCATATTCAAATATTTCTCTGTTCGGGTGTCGGTGTAAATCAATGAAGGCGGGCTAATTAAATTTACTACGTGCTGTGGGATCCAGTATACACCTTTACCTAACAACCGAAATGTTCACCTGGAAAAAAAATTGTCGGCATTGGCGCGTTGTGTGTTGTGTGTTGCGGTGATGGAAATGCATGCGGCGGTTAGCTTTCGGGTAAAGGTGCGGATCGTTTGGAATGTAAAAATTGGATTTTTATTGTCACACCAAGCTCGCAAGTTTCATAACAATAAATTTTTTACTTGATTCTATCCGATGGCTTGCGATCTACCTAACTAAATAGTAAATGTGACGTAGTTTTGTCATTTTCTGCGGCTTCCTTTCATATTTGCCTCAACTCGGCTCATATATGACATGAATCATTGTCTACCTATAAACAACACTTTTATGTTCCTAATAGAAATGCTTTGTTGCAGATATAAGTTTTGCTATTTGAAAATCCAAGATGAGAATCTAAAGTATGAGAAAATAGAGAAAGACCCACCACTAATGAAATAATAAATAAAATTACCTTTAATGGTATAATGAAGCGCACGAGTGGCTTCCCTTTAATTAATCCTTTACGACCCTTTCGTATTGTTCAAATCTGTTTGGCTTATCCGTGCCCATACCTCTCTAATCGTACATTTTAGTAAAGCTCACCGCTGAAGGAACGAACGAACAAACGCAATCAGTGGTAATCAGCAAAGTGGCTATATCGGGGAAGAGTTAATTACATCCAACCGAATCGACTGAACCAAGAACGAAGAAACGATGATGTCGATCGTTAACCTCAATGCATCTTTATTTTAATTAATTAATTAATTAATTAATGATAACTGAATATGTTTACATATAAATACAACTTGTACTTGAACAGAACGCATTTACATTTGTAAATAACTTCAGCACAATAAAAATGACAATTTTATTGTGATTGGAGAGAACGATGACGACAATCTGGTTTAAATCACATTGCTCCTTTAGTCCTTTACGGATTTGATATTTTATATTGCTTCTTATTTATGGATAATTATGTCTCCACATGGATGATGTGATTGTGTACATTGTACGCATTGTTGTAGATACTTACTTACATATGTGAATAAACAGAGTGATTATATATGAGATTGAACCGATTATATGTATAGGACGGGTTTGGTTTGGTCAAAGCAGCATATAAGTGGGTTGGTAATTGAAGTCTACTAAACAAATTACTATACCTACTTATATGAGTATTGATTCTTTCGTTTAAAATTTAAAGATTGAGAAAAGATTACGCTTACGCTTATATGATAAACGACTTCGTGCCAATGAAGGCAAGATGTCGAGTTGAAGTTGAGACTGAGACCCTCTGCTACTAAACTTTAATTATTGGTTGTATACCTATATTCACATATGTGGTTTTAGTAAGAAGTACGCCTCGGTAAAATATGTCCTAACCATAACAAAAATGATAAATTATAGCAAATTAGTTTATGGTTAAGCGTTGAATGAAATCTTATTATAAAACAAACAAACTGATTAACTGATTAGTGTAGTTATGAGCACTCACACGTTCTATATAATTTGCACTCTTATTCGATTAGAAAAGGGGATATTTAATTCTAACTTCTATTGCTCATTTCATGCTCCGTCTCGTCACTTCACTTCTTCAACACACTTTATTAAATTGTACTGTGTGCACTTACTGCCTGAGTCTATTTTTATTCTCATTCAATATCGTTCATTCGTGCAGGTCCTCGAATTGCTAAATAAACTAATAATGAAAAGCGATACTTACCAAGGGGGAGTAAAAGGCTGAACTTTCGACACCTATACTCGGATAGGGGTTCTGGTCCGTTGAAGGGTATGGGGTTCCATATACTCCGACACTGCGTGGATATTGTAGGGCAGCCAAACGTGCTGAATCGTACTGACACGAACAAACACTCTGCCCCGTCACCGGGTCGGTTACAAGGGGACGACCGGATTCGCAACATTGTGTTGGACCGGAACTAGAGGTGCCTCCGGGTGATAGTGCTCCCGGTACTCCGGCAGAACCACCAGGGCTTAGTGAACCACCACCGGAGGCTGGCGATGAACCGGCATTTGTGGTCGGCTGGCCCGATACCAATAACTGCAAACCGAGAGAAAAATAAATCAATAAAATACCCATATATGTATATAGGTACATGATGGACACAGAAAATAAACAACTAAGACATGTGTTTGCAACAAATTGTAACTTGTTATAAGTATTAAATAATCATGTTTATAGCTAGTGCAAGATTGTAATTGTTCGGTAGCTCAAAGGTTGGAAATCGGTCGACTTTTTATGAAATCTGATGTCAAAATTGTTGACGAGGCATTCGAATAAATTCCACATAGCGTCTAACCATTACCGTAATGAGTTATAGCCTTATAGAAATGAAGCTGAATGAGATCGAACACTGATTTCTCATGAACGTTCCGCATTTTCTACTTTACGCCATCATTCGATGCCAGTAAATTTATGTACAGTTCTTGCAGATCCACATAAACAAACAAACTGAATAAGGGGAACTACAAACAGCTCACAGAAAACGATTGCGCCGTTTCATTTCCTTTAATTTGCGTTGTTTTCTTCTCTCTAGTGGACTGGTTTTGTTTGCGTTTCTTTTTCTCACTATTTACACTCGTGAACTTATAAACGAACATCGAACTAGGTAACTAATCAACGGCCGCAGAAATTACTGAAAATCATAGTGCTCTGTCAATGTTTGAATCGAAAGCCCTCATTGTTTACCATACGCTTGAACACACGTGACTCTAATATCGAAAGCTAATTAGATTGTCATTGCTGTGCTTTGCTTTAATGTTTTTTTTTCCTTGGAAATGTGGCCGACGCAAACCAATGCAGACTCTATCAATAGATACACAAGTCGGTAAAGCACCAGAAACAACAAAACAAGATCAAAGAAAGATACTCAGAAAATACAAAACAAGAAAATAGCGCATCAGCGCAGCGTAGCAACCTTAAAGGATACCGATGCGTGAAATGTTAATTGCAATTTGCCATAATTACATTCCGATTAATTGCGGACGACGTATTTGGTTGGCCGACTTTGGTTTATCTTGAGAACTTCGGAAAACTGCACTCGCTTAAATAGTTTTGACGGATTTTACTTTACAATTTGTAAATCTCTGTTTTACAAAAACTACCATGAATATTTCTTATTTTTCTCACTATCTACACTCGTAAACTTATAAACGAACATCGAACGAGGTAACTAATCAACATGTTGATGTTGTTAATTAATTACTCGCCAATTAGTAATTCAAAGTTCATTATCCATGTTGAGCGATGTGAGCTTGGCGGATGTGCAGCGAACTTTGGCAAAACTCATCGTTTCGGAACGATTTTTCCCGTAGGTTCTATTTTGTTAATATCTAAATGCAGAAACTTTTGTTTCAGTTCAGAGTGGAAGGAACTATTTATTGATTGCCTCGCTGTAATATGCATTGCAAAATTTGGCCATCAGATGAAAAGTTCAGGTGCCGACGGCTGAAGTTGTGCTTGAATGTTTCCAAGATTTTCTTTACGCCTCAAAGTTGCATTTCGTAACTTGTTCAACTTAGTTTTGTATTTACCTGCGATGGTGTAGAGTACGAATAACCAAATTGAGCATACGCAGCCATCGTTGATAAAACACTATATAAAAGTCCTTAAGTTTAAATCGGTTTAAAATATTATCACAGACACATAAAAACCACACTAACAAAATAATTTACGATTAAAATTGTTCGCACTACACTAACTTCAACTTCATGTCCAGGGGGTACAACACCCTCTACGTATAAACATCGATCTCAAGTTATATTTCGACGAAACAACCACACACAAGTGGATTTTATGAATGAAAATTTTGATAATACATAAGCAACTAGATGTGCGTAGCGTGGCGGACTAACAGTGACTGGTATAAACTGAAGCTCCGAAAGGCAACGGGAAGTGTGGGTCCAGCCAGTGGAACCGCTCTTTGAGGAGGAGTTTCAGCTCAGATAACCTGTTGGAACAGATAATGAGGTTGGCCAAGTTCAAAACTCCGCAACTTTATAGGTGCCCCACTTCCGTAACGCCGTCCCACTGGCGTTGACGCCTACCTCTTTGGGGGCAGGCTCAACAACGGGATCAACTTCTATCTTGTTTATGGGAGCACCGCAGATTCAAACAAATCCCACCTCGATTCAACAAAAAGTTTAACTGAATTTATTGGATACAAGGTGTTTGTCTGAATGAATCGCTTGCATCATTTGTATTCTGATTCGGACGAATGATGCTCCGATTTTTACATGAAAACCCACTTTACACCTCGTGCTCTTTACCTTACGTCAAGTTCTACTTCTTATATTGTCACACACGTGTCTTTACAGCACTAAAGATATGAAAACGCATATGCTTCAGCCTTTCAGAGATATGTTTATTAAATGGACACGGTATAAAATTTAACAGGCGCGATAAAAATTCGTTACGACAATGTGTTAACTTATTGCTGCACGGTTTTCAATTAATTTTTAATTTAAATGCATTTTTAAATGCACTACTTTTCTAGAACTATTTACATACTTATATTTGGATAATACGCTTTGGATTTAGGTATGCAACGGATTAATAGCGATAACGCAATAGAAAAATCCGATACTACATTTGGTAGTAGTTATTGGAAACGCAATAATTTTGTGTAAGTAAGTAAGTATTTTGTTTGTTTTTTCGGATAATTATGAAAGTGGAATCGGAATGAAAACAACCTATACGGCAATAGCAGAAGAGAAAACAATTGTTTGAATTAAAATTATAGAAGAAACAAGTTTTTAATAAGCAGAAAACACAAGGCAATAGTGTTTTTTGATATGCTTTTACGAAACCACTTTTAAGACATTGTCCTAGCTCTATAAGTACTCTCTATAACATTATATTGCTTCACAATGACATTCTGTAAATACTGGACGACCGGAAAACACCGTTTTGCAACGCAATAGAATATAACAACATTCTAAATATCAATAAAAACGAAGAATTCAAGTATCTAACATTTTAATACTTTCACTTCATCCATTCTGGTACTTTTTGATTGAGCAGTTTTAGTTTCAATATCTATACTGTAGGTATAAGCGTCTTTCAGGACATAGAATAATATAAATCTCAAACACAGAATCACCCTCGTTCTAATTCACTAGATTAGCTGGGAAAAATCTTTATTCCGTACGGGGTCCTCTCCTATTTACAGTGCACCTCCCATTATCCAACATTAAAATTGCAACGACACCACTTGAGTGACTTCATGCACAATATCTAAACTTATATGCAATGGCCAAAACAGTATAAAGCATTTAAAAGGAAGGTTCTTTCATTTCATCCCCTATCAATTCTGATTCATTTCATGATTTCGTATTCGTATACTTATATAAGCGGAACTACTGTGTTTTTGCGAGAACTTCCCGATTCGGGACTCAAATAGGTTATTTTATGGCTTTTACCCAAACTACATTTACCAAGCTCGGTCCCACTCATCTTTCAAGCTCGGTCTACATAATTTGTAACAGCCGTAGTTCTACCCGTGAGGGTAGAGGTTCTTTACTTTACAATTCCGTTTTACCTTTTTATGCAATAATGTACGGACCAAGATAGTATGTCAATAAAATTAAAAATATTTAAATCATAAATTAATAAAATCCCCAGTAGGGGTATAATCGTTTGAGCCATAACTTGGATCACTTGGACACATCCCTTATTCATTTTTAATATCTACCAAATGTCCAAATTCGAGTTTAGTTGCATTTACAAATCGCAAATCCCGCACTACTAACTCCATTTCGATGTTTGAATATTTCGCTTCGTGTTCTGAACAAACTGAAACTGTTGTCAGCGTTAGCACGACAATGTCATTAAGTATTACGATTACGAAACTCATTTCCTTGTTCCAAGTTGTCAACTCGTGTTTAACATCAGCCAACATTAGATACAAAGCGAAGCAGTAGCACTAGTAACTAGTATATAGCAAGCAGCATGATTAACAAAGGTAATAATTAGTAAGTTATTAGTGCGATCATTAAGAAGCTGGTTCCTAAGGCTAAGTTTCTTATTAAATACATGCTGGTTTCTTAAAAGCTTACGAGCAAGTCAAGCTTTAAAAATTGAAAATTGCGTGCAACTGCAAAAGGTGAGCATTAAGCACCCCATCATAATAAATAAATAAATACCATGTTCATGTATAACTATGTATTAGGTAAGTATATTTAAGTGTAAAGTCAAAGAAAGATTGAGGGGAATTTCATTCATTAATCTTAGAAACTTAATTCTTAAATATCTTTCTTTTGTGGTGTAGTGACTTAACTTTCATTCAATACATTCATTCATCTTTTCACCCATATCATCGATTAAAAGTTTTAGAATGGCAAAATCACAAGTACTATAATAATTCCTGTTGTTTTGTTCAATTCAAACCGGATGGATTTCGCTGGAATACTTAATCTTTACTGTTAAAATTAATGAGTATACCATATTTAAACTATTTAACTTTATTATTGTTTCACGGCATGGGGCATTGTGTCGTTCTCTTCAGGGGGTAGTAAATAACAAACCCCATTCATAATATACCAGAATGTCTTTTCGAATTCCTATCATTACCCGAATTGCTACTTTCGTTCCGATGGAATAAAATGAAACCCTGGCGAACAGAAAGCGTTTTGGTATTTCCAAGACTTTTAATTCGTGCTGCTAAGCTTTAGAAGTCAGAAGTTAGGTTAGAGTCAAATATTGAAATAGTTATTGCCAGGCTGAGCATTCCATCAGGTAAAAACCGTCTGGCGCCGTCGGAAGTTATTTAGAATCTTCAAACTTGCTGTATTTTTACATGTACTTTAATACTTACTATTTTATAATATTTTAATAGTTCTCATCTTATTTTATATACTTAAGACATTTTGAAGTTGACGCAATACTGGGTTATTGGTGGTATATTTTTAAATGTATTTAAGATTTTATTAACTCTTACTCTAAACACAGCAATAACAATAACTTTTAGTTTTATGTTTATATACCTATCTTATCTTTTTCGGTTTTTCGGTTTGTGCAGAGTTTGAAGGGGTTGTTTGATTGTTTGACTTTTACAGTTTTTATGATTTCGTTTTATACTTTTATTATCTGACCCTGACGGTAGTTTCGGTTTCGGTTTTTTAAATGATGCATTTGAACAAAAGTAACGGCCAATCGGTCATGATCATGTTATAAATGTAATTGTTCTTTTATTATTTAAGAAATTTATAAGCAATTATTAGGTATAAATTTAATTTAAGAATAATAATGTTATTTAATTACTATACCGGGTGGTAGGGCATAAGGGTGAACATAAACGCAAAATAAATCGCAATCAGATCAAATAATAGTATATTATTCAATGAGCGCATATGGAGGCTATTATACGCGAGGGCGAAGGTTACGTAGCGAGGAGAAGCCAAGCGGAGTAATTGCCCCAGCATATAATAGCGCGTATGCTCGAATTGACTACTATACTATATCTGCGACGACAAAATTTAATTTTGCAGTGTAAAGACGTTTGCTTGAC
>JARJEB010021641.1:0-25354 GCA_030264535.1 Liometoxenus newtonarum | reverse complement strand
GGAAAGTAAGGTGATCATGAAAAAAATTAAAGTCTTATTTTTCCTTGATTCGTGGAGATGCGTTGACCCCAGGTCAAAAATCGGCTTTTTGGGCTGATGTATGTGTGTCTGTATGTGTGTCTCTGTGTCTCTGTGTGTGTGTGTGTGTGTACAAAACCAAGCCCAGAAGTATAGTGATATCAAAACGTAATCAATTTTATTTCCACTATACCTACTTACTTACCTTCGGTACGTGGCCGGAAAGTAAAAATAAATGGAATTTTTCTATTTTTTTGTAATTGTGAAACAGAAAATATTATCAAAATAAGTATATTAAATTTGTAAAATCTTTTTAAAGATATTTTTTCCGGTCGAATAATAAATTCATTTTAACTCTTCTTAAATTAACTTTGAAATTCACTAAAGTGCATTAAAAACTTAAATCTACCACTTTTGTTACGTTTTCTTCATAATTCTTATTTAATACCTTGCATTTGAATTACAAACTTCGAACCGAGGTTTCAAAAAGAAGGGGAAACTTGAGTTATACTCGGCCAACTATATACAAAACACAGGAAATTGAAAATAGGAAAGTAAAAAGAAAAGAAAAGGTTTACCTAACAAGGTTGGAAAATATTCAATTTCTCACGAGTCGAGGGCAAAGCATCGGACCAGTGTGAAATTGAAAGTTTTCCAATTGCATAATGTACACTGATAGTACACTGCTTTTCTTAATGGCAACATTTTCCAATTGGAAATTATAAAATTGTTTATAAAATGAGTTTATAACCATAGTTTTGACTTTTCGTAATTAACTTTCACTGATTTATTTTAGTCCGTGTGAAACAACATTATCTCGTGTATTTCCCAAATTGCTCCAATAAGTGTTTCAAAAATGTTACTGTTTTTTTCCCAATTCATCTTTTTTATGACTTTGAATAATTCCGTTTGAACCAGTTGTTTCTGAACTTTGAACATATTAGTTCGAGTTACATTAACACAGAAACCTTGTTTCTAAATTCTCAGTGCGTTATGGGCCTCGCAATGGGCGGAAAGTGGTAAATTACACTTCATTATTGTCGTGTGATGCTTCACAGCTTCACAGCTTTTCATTCACCATGGAAACTGGGAGGGCGTCGCTGCCCATTAACGACGAGTACTTGACGTCTATGGGAATGTACAATAAACCGAAACAAACGAAAATGAAAGTAATAGTGAATGCTGCGAGTACATTCAACTGAAACGAGAAAATGTGTGGAATGTAACATCAAAGTATTTTAATATCTACGCGCGTATGTTAAAATACTTTGATGTTTTAAAGATTAATAACAAACAGAAAATAAATCGCAAATATGATTGTGCCTACTAATAAAGTTAGATGGCGCTTAAATATATCCATTTCTGTATATTTCCATAAATGATAACCAAAAGCGCCATCTTAATTATTTACTACGTATTATTATTTTATTTGATTTCCTCTGTATATTTTGAATTTCTCTGTTAGATGGCGCTTAAAATATATATATTTCTGTAATTTTTCATAAATGGTAACCTAAAAATTACAGAAATCTGTATGTTTTAAACGCCATCTTAATTATTTACTACGCACTGTTATTCTATTTGACTTCCTCTCTATATCTTGAATTTCTCTGTTAAATGGCGCTTAAAATATAAATATTTATGTAATTTTGCTAAAATGGTAATCTAAGAATTACAGAAAACTACATATTTTCAGCACCACCTTAATTATTTACTACGTACTATTATTTTATTTGATTTGCTCTACATATCTTGAATTTCGTCGAGTTTTAAGTGCATTTTGAAATCCATTAAGTTTCATTGGTAAAATATTTGTTTATCGTGAGGGAGTGATTGTCAAAATGTTTGAGCCCTACGGCGGTGCTAGTACTAAATCCGATTCTGGTTATAATCATAGAAAAATTAGAAATTAAGAAAAAAACTCAAATGTCTAAGCTAAGAAATATAAGATAAGAATGATTGATCACTAAATCACCAACTACGTAATATTTCAATAGCTGTGCAGAGATAAAATGTTTCTCACATACCCAAAACATAAATAAACAAATAAAAAGAGTAAATTTGAGGTATGAATGAAATGTGGAAACGTGATATGGCGAAATATTTGCAATATGATTGTAACAAATAACATTTGTAAATTCCCACTGCACTTTAATCACTCTGAAACAATTTCTTCGACTAGAGTTTCCACATTTAATTCAACGCCAATTCCAAGCTTAAAGTTTCACATAACCTTTTTAATCACGTTCATCCATTGGACGAAGGACCGACAGTGTAATTATCTTCTCTTAATCCTTTCCACCTTTAGTCCTTTATCTATTCTTTACGTACCTAATCCTCGTTTTGTTTATTTATATATAGAAGGAATTTTCTGTGTAATATCAGTTATTATAACTTCAATTTCAAAGAAAACAGGAAAAAAACATTTTCCCTTGCGCAATTGTTTCGGAAAAACTGTCAGATACTCTTTTAATTAAAAACGTTTTAATTATAACAACATAATTTAATGATAGGAAATCCGGTTTCTTCTTTTAATCGGTTTATAATTTCCTTAATGAGAAAATTAATTTCTTTTCTGATATTTGGAATGCTATTATGTTTTAGCATAGAAACTTTCCACTTTGATGTCAGTTTTGTTTCGCACGTTATCTAATCAAACTAACAACTGCAGGTTTTAATTACTTTGGAAAATTGCTTCCTGAATCTCTATTGCAATATTTACACGAAGCAAATACAATAAAAAGAGATTAGGTTTTCGAATGTTTGAAATGACAGGAAACAAAAGGAAATTAAATAAATTGGTACGAGTAGCACCGTCTTTTCGACCAGTAAATTTTAGGATCGTGCCGGATGCAACCGTACAGATTTTTTGAATTAATATTTCTAGATATCGATCACGACCCCGATCCCGATCCCGATTGTTTCAGATCATAAGGAGTCTTAGTTAATAATTTTGCCAAAAAACGGAAACGTAAGCATTTTTTTTTGAATTAATATTTTTCTTGGAAATTTTACTTTCATTTACGGTGTATTAGCCGAAAAGTAACGAAACCAAGTAATATAAAGAAATAAAAAAAAAATAAAAATACAAACATCAAACATTCAAAAAGAAATGCGGTAACAACCATATTTGCTTTTTTTTTGATGAAACGAAAGAATAAGGTAATGAGCGGGGACTGTTTGACTCGCTGGTCTTAATTGAACAAACAAGTTGTAAGTGCCATTCGGGATGGTATTCTGCATTACGAAAGGAAATGAGTTTTGTAATTGTTAACAAGCAAGTAATTACATTCTAAATAAAAAAAAATTCACAAATTTCTTGATATTATATGGAGAAGTTGAAAAACATTTGAACAAAATTTGTTTGGTTACAATAGGAACGCTCAACTATGTATAATCGTCCTCTATTTGGAAAACCTAATCTTAATCCTAAAATCCACGGTAAAACCAGTGCTAAAATTGGTAAATAATTATTTGGTCTGTTTCGTTACAAATATTTACCTCATACATCATTTATTAATACACACACTCAATGGCACAGTAGTAACAGTAAAATGTTGATGCAAACAAATCACTTTTTCCGAGTTTAATATTATAAATTAAATCATCGCAGCATAAAAAAAGAAAATTATTAGCATCTGATGAGTTATTTGGGCACTTCCTAAGCAACACTTAAATATTGGAGTTTTAAAAGATATTTGGCAAATCTAATCTTAATCTTAAAACCCACGGTAAAACCTGTGCTAAAACTGGAAAATCGTTACTCGGTCGGTTTCATTGCAACTATTTATCTCATACATCATTTTATAATACACACACACACACACACACACACACACACACACACATACACACACACACAATGCCACAACAGTAACAATAAAATGTTGATGCAAACAAAAACACTTTTTCCGAATTTAATGTTATAAATTAAATCATAGCAACAAAATAAACAAAATTCTTCACATCTGATGAATTATTTGGGCACTTCCTAAGCAACACTTAAATATTAGAGTTTTGAAAAGATATTTGGAGAAACTAATCTTAATCTTAAAACCCACGGTAAAACCTGTGCTAAAACTGGAAAATCTTTACTCGGTCGGTTTCATTACAACTATTTATCTCATATATAATTTTATAATATACAGATTGTCTCAGATCACACACAATGGCACAACAGTCACGCTTTTCAAATGAGAATAATTTGAATTCTCGTATCAAATTCAAATTGGAAGTTGCATATCGTGACATTCTCAGAGAAGAAATTTGTAAATATTTTTATGCATTACTAAAATAAACAATCTCTCAGTACTTGGTGGAAAATCCGGGAAATTGTAAAAGCACGCGTGGCACATATGAACAAACAAAGAATAATGTCACGTATATATTGCTGTTGTACAAAGCAAATACCGCAGGCAACAGTAATAATTTTCGGTATTTTCAATACCTTTTTATTTTTATTTGTAATTTTCACTCTTGATGTTGAAAAAAACGACCCAGTTGAAGACATATTGTTACTCTTTAGTTTGAATCGTCAGCGCTCCGTAGCTCAATGGGGAAGAGCAATGCCAGGAGTGTCGTAAATGAATGAATTTTCTTGGCTAGGGTAACTGACCGCATCACTTCGAATGTTAGTTATGAAAAAAATCACATTAGATTGTTTTAGCAACGAGTAGAAAACGTTTATTTATCAAAGAAATAACTGCGTTGTTTAAAAAAAATCCTTAAAACTAAAACTAAGGAAAACCTGCTTTCATAATCGGAAGTCCAAAAGCAGTTGGCTAGCTGCTGACGTCAAATAAAATTTCAACAAGTCAGAATGAAGCAACAAATTCGCCAAAGAAATCGAAAAATATATCAGCATTCGTGTTAATGTTCATAGGTACCTAATACGGTGTGAGCAAAAACGTTTGACATATAATTGGTTCCCTATATCTAATCTTACCCACAGATTTATAATGTTCCTGGAGTGAATCATTTCATACATTTGAATCGATTGAATATTTCAATGAGTTTGGTTCACACAAATATGGCGTCTATTAAATGTCTTTCATTTTTAATCACTCCGTACTTGTAACTTGTAATACTGAAGTGACAATTCGTTTGGTTTCTATGTTTAACATGGACAAAGCATTAAATTTCAAGCAAAATTTAATTAATTTTTGCTTTTCATTTATGACCCTCTAATTTAATATATGTATACGTGCTCACCAACTTTGCACAATACAAAATTAGAAGTAGAACATATTTTCATGATACAGCTATACAAAGTGTATATAGGTATGGATTATTAATTAACGGAAGAGTAAATACTCAGGGTGGCAATCGTAAATTTTTCGAAAATCCTATCTCAACCTTATCATCTTGTTTATTATGAAGTGTATTCCTGAAAAACAAATAATTAACCTAATTACACGACGAGTACTTGTACATACAACCTTAACACTTATAAGTACTTTTACTTTACGTAACTTTATAACCTATAAATTAGCTCTACCTATATATACCTATCCAAAAATCATAAAGGAAAATTTATTATCACGTTTCCGCGTTTAAATAATTTTGCTGCTTTTGCGTTGTGTGGATGTGGAAACAATTTATGGAATTATTCAAAATTGGTGTTAAAAATTTCCTTGGAGTATTCATCATCTCAACTTAGCAATGGAAGTACCTAACTTTAACGTCATAAAGGTTTTTTTGTTATATATGTATAAGTAAAGAGCTTCTTATCTCTGAGTCTGATAACTTTAAAGTTTTTGCTTATTTTTTGAGGTCCTCAGTATAATGCGTAGACTGGGCCCTTGGGTCGTGTACGTTTCATGTTTTTTTTTTCGTTTTAGAGCACCGGTTCTTTGTACCCAATCTAAAAAGAAAAGAAATATTAATAAATTAACAACCCAGGCGTGTTTTTTACAGACTCATTTTGAGGTGGTAAGTCTAGGTACTTCTGAACGCACTCCTTACAATAAATAATATAAAAAGGACACGTTTTGGATATAATTTACAATGTTTTTTAGCTTCATCTATTTTCCATCGTCATTCTTATAGCAAATTTTCAAAATAACAACGTCTGGATTCTGGACCTTGACAAAAAAATAGAAAAATATTAATTATCACTCACTTCAATAAAAAGTATTACTTGAAAGTTCAATTAAATTTATGCCCTTAAGGCCTTAAACATGACGTTCCTATTATATTTTTATTGAATTCGATTTTATAAAAGATTTTTTATTTTATTTTAATTATTAGTTGCCACTGCTTAACTGCTTAGTAATTGATGGGTTATTGAAATATTTTACTTAGAAAACTGCTTCATCTAGCAATTTTCTCTATATAATCTTTCAATTCCAGAAAACTTGGAATTATAATCCTTCGATTTGATGGGATAATATATAGAAAGAATTACTGAAACGATATTGAGAAAAATTAATTCACATAAATAAACCTTAAACCCTAGAAAAAGCAATTTCTTGTAATAAATGAAACTACCGGTCTAACTGACAATTCAATTTATTAGATTTTATAGTTTCGCATTTTTTCATTGCTTATTTCTTTATGAAAATGAAAAAATAAATTTTTTCTTAAGACTTTATATTATTTTCATGAAAAATAATATAATTTTTAAAAATGTATTTGTATTCAGTGTTTATGTAACTTTGTGAACAAATGAATCGATAAAATTAGAATATTGGCAGAAAGCGGAATTCAATTTGGAAATGGAATTTCATAATAAATCTAAGTAATCTATTTACGTATGTAGGTAAATTTTATTATTGTAAATATATTCACTATTTTCTGTATGAAAATTTAAATATTCAAATAATTCTTAATTTTTATTATGAAGTACGAATGAACGCGTTTTTATTATTATTACTTCCCATTTCTTGAATAAAATCACTTTTTATGTGGATATTGAAATATTTCCTAATTTCCTTTTTGATTTTCCAATTTAAGTAATTCAAGTGAAAAGAAAGAAGACATTGAAAATCAAATATTCCATGAATAAATAATCTGATTATATTTAAGCCATGAAATTTCAAGTATTACAATACAAAGAAAGGAAAGAATGGAACAGAAAATATATCCGATTCTACTAAATCCTCACGAAAAGCAAATTGCAAATATTTTTCCAAGGACTTTGATAGTTCAAATTCATTGTATTGTTTTGCAATAAACAATTAAAAATTTTGCAGTATGAAAAGGAATAATAAAAACAATTGCGAACGAATTTTCAAAAAAAAAATCGATACTTTGGCTAAAAATATAACTAAACTGATAAGTCTGAAAGTTGAAACGAACCGATAAAAGTTTTGGCTGCACCAATATTTATTTTTCATTAAGTTTACTTTATTTTGATAGATAGAGTTGAATTTGTAAATATTTACAAATATTTACTCATCAGAAGTTGTGTCAATAATTAATTTATCCAAGTATTTTAACTTTATTGATTGAATTAATTATCTGATCTTAACGCTTGATGATTATAATAATATGATAAGAAGTTTAAAACATTGCAAAATTTATGATTAATTAATACTGGCATCGAAAAGTTTATATTTTCTAAAAATTGCACATGCGAAGCCGACAAACATGAAACGACCGGATTATGACTTTTAATTTAAAATATATTAAAATGCATGAAATAAAAATGTAAAAGAAACGCTTAACAGCATGCTTTCCTTGCTTTTTTGAAGCGAAAAAATTAAAAAAAATAATTGAAATATTTTTAATTTGAAATTCAAATGAACGCACTCCATAAAAATTTTATTATGTGTTATTCTTTATAAACTTTTTTCAATAAGAACGAACTTTTTACTAATTCAAATTTGGAAAGTTAGAGAAAAAATTAACACGAAATTATATTCGTGTTTGCATAAAAAAAATAAATAAATTGAGAAACTAAAACGAAGCTAACAAAAAATTATAAAGGAATAAATTTATAATATTAATTACATGGATTAAATTTATGCGACCAATCAAATGAACAACTGACTTATTTTAGAAAATTATTTAAACTTTTAATTAATTCATATATTCAGACACAACTTTTCTTTTCGCTTTTATATTCATTAATGCGAAACGAAAATATAATTGAATATCTGCATTAGCAAAATTAACGAAAATCCCTTTGTAAGGCTTTCGTCGTTTTATTTTCTGTTCATTTGAATAATCGATTTTATTGATTGAGTCCAACGAATTTTATATAATTAATGTAAGGCGCGAATAAAACGAATAAAAAGGCAAAAAGTTTACTTTTTTCGAAATCATTAATACAGGTAGTACTGCAAGATTATTAAGAGGTCGATGAAAAATTATAGATCTCTGTAATATGTATAATTTGTATTGCTATTTACAAGCAAAATTACAGAAATCTGCATTTTATTTAAAATCCGACGAATTACAACGCAGTAATTGTGATACAATAAGTTTTATACCAATAATTAATGCAAGAAGCGAATATATCTGATAATATTTTGTTCAAAAACTTACGATGAAAACACGAAAAGTTTACTTTTTCCGAAATCATTAATATAGTATTGCAAAGTGATTAAGATGGCGCTGAAAACTTATAGATTTCAGTAATATGAATAATTTGTATTGGTATTTCATAGCAAAATTACAGAAAACTGCATTTTATTTAAAATTCGACCAATTACAACTCAGTAATTGTGATACAATGAGTTTTATACCAATAATTAATGCAAGAAGCGAATATATCTGATAATATTTTGTTCAAAAACTTACGATGAAAACACGAAAAGTTTATCTTTTCGGAAGTCATTAATATAGTACACCGAGGTGGTTAAGATGGCGCTGAAAACTTACAGATTTCTGAAATACTGCAAATTTTTATTGCTACTTAAGCGGAAAATTACAGAAATCTGCATTTTATTTAAAATGGCGACGAATTACAACTTAGTAATTGTGATCCAATGAGTATTATACTAATAATTAATGCAAGAAGCGAATATATCTGATAATATTTAGTTCCAAAAATTACGAAGGAAACACGAAAAGTTTACTTTTGCGAAATCATTAATATAGTACTGCAAAGTGATTAAGATGGCGCTGAAAACTTATAGATTTCAGTAATATGAATAATTTGTATTGGTACTTCATAGCAAAATTACACAAATCTGCATTTTATTTGAAATCTGACAAATTACAATTTAGTAATTGTAATCCAATAAATTTGATAGTTAAAATTAACCCAAGAAGCAAAAATAAATCTGAAAATATTTTGTTCAAAAAACTACGAAGAAAAAACGAAAAGTATACTTTTTTCCGAAATCATTAATATAGTACTGCAAAGTGATTAAGGTGGCGCTGAATACTTACAGATTTCTGTAATATGTAAAATGTGTATTGTTATTTAAGAAATCTATAATTTATTTAAAATACCACAAATTACAACTTAGTAATTGGAAATTCAGTTCCATAACTGATGACTGAATTTAATACAAACGAAATTTCTCCATATCCACTTGAATGATTTCACCGTTTAAGTGTTCAACCATTCAACTGTTTCCGGAGATTTTGAAAGTTACGTATGTACCTACAAAGCTACACTACACCAAATACTAAAACGTCATGGATATTCCGCAACAACGAACCGAACTGCATCAAAGACCAATGCTCAGTGCTTTATTAAACTGACCAGTCAACAATAACCGCTTCATTTCCTACTAATCACCTTTAGAAGTGGCATCTATCTAGTGAGCATTCGAATGTTGCTTAAAGTTAAAATTCAAATGAACCCTCGATAGATCATAGATGAACCGGATTATTTGAATATTTCAATGGAATCATAAGGTTTGTTCCAACAATGCACCAAACTAGTTCCGAACTGTCCGACGCATGAGCAGTTTTAAAAAAACGTTGCTTTTTTAAAACTGCTCATGCATCGTACAGTTCGGAACTAGTTTGGTGCATTGTAGGAACAAGCCTATAATCTACTTAAAACGTAAATCTGAAGGTTATTAAAAAGAATTTCAATATACAATTTACTTACCTAAAGTACGGTAAAGTGGTGAAGTGGAAATTACTTTCCACTTTGCCGCATTTTGATTAACCGATTCAACTTTCTTCTAGGTCAACATGTAGATTCATCAGATCTAGAAAAATAAAAAATTTCTAAAGAAAGAGTAAAATGCGGATCGAGCAAGTGTACATGCTAGATAATGTCAAAAAATGGAAAATTTAACGAAATGGAAATTTTTGGGCAAAAATATTGCTTCAGCAAGGACTAAATAGTAAATATCAATTTGAAAACAAAACAAAGTGCTTTATTTGTAGAAAGTTGAGGGAAAATCGACAAACTCCCTGAAGCAAATAGAAATTTATTTTAACTCGTTTCAATTATTGTTTCTTTTACTCGTGAAGTCAACAAGGTGGTTTCAACTATCAACATTTCAAAA
This sequence comes from Liometoxenus newtonarum, assembly GCA_030264535.1. Lineage (NCBI taxonomy): Eukaryota > Metazoa > Arthropoda > Insecta > Coleoptera > Staphylinidae > Liometoxenus > Liometoxenus newtonarum. Next base: position 14,918 of record JARJEB010021641.1, on the reverse strand, counting down.
TGTTTATTAAAAGCAATGATTACTGTTCAATCGTTAAACTGTCAAAAAAATATTTATATACTCATGGAAAGATTTGAAGCGTTAAGCGTTTTATTGAAATAATTGAAATAATGTTTTTAATGAATGAAATTAATTTATTTATAGAAATGTCGTACTATATATACGAAGGTTCTTGGTTCAATCCACAGTCAGAGAGAGAATTTTTCATGTAATATTATAAATAAAAAAATTACTGTAGGATAAACTTCTCCTAAATTCGCTTAATTTCATTCATTAAAAATACCTACAGATTTCTAATCAAACTAAAAATCAATTAATTAATAATGTTTTTGTTTATATTATTTATTCAGTCGCTAAGTTCTTGGTTCAATCCACAGTCAGAGAGAGAATTTTTCTTGTAATATTATAAATAAAAAAATTACTGTAGGATAAACTTCTCCTAAATTCGCTTAATTTCATTCATTAAAAATACCTACAGATTTCTAATGAAACTAAAAATCAATTAATTAATAATGTTTTTGTTTATATTATTTATTCAGTCGCTATTGGGATTTTGGATATATTTAATATTTATTTTGTCCTTGAAATACTTCTTAGAATTTGGTAAATAAAGTGAGAAAGAACATTTACAATTAGGACAAACTTAAGAGCAAAAGAGTCTTCATCATGAGCAAAATGCTTATCATTTTTTTTGTGAGAAACGAAATTGAATTTTGATGGAATTGAATTTCCCGAATGAATAGAAAAAAATTAAATTATTAGGTTCAAAGTTCTTTTCCACTTTTTTTTACAATTTTACATCTTTTACACCTTTTTGTTAAAAGCGACTTTTATATTTTCATTTTTCTTTTTAAAAGTTAATTAGGTATTAAGTTTTTATTAAATTTAGATATACCTAAAATTGAAAATCAACAAAAGTCATAATCTTATTTAATTTTATCGATTCTTAATTGCTTATTCGCTTGCGTAGGTCTCGAAATCTGCTCCATTTCCCACGATTATGCTGCACACTTTTTGATAATAATATCTACGAAAAGTCCAAAAAGTACAATTTTCAAATTTTAACCAAAACAATAATCAATTTTATAATCAATGTTAAGAAAATTTTTTGCAACAGAGCAGTCTTCTCTCATATCAAAATCATGTAACACTGAATGGTTATATCCATAACGCAACACTTCAGTCCATCTCCTTCTTTCTCGTTTTATGTTCTATGCTTTTACTGCCAATTGTTGTTTGGGTTGCATAAGTTTTTAGATTGATGACGTATAACCTCTTGCGTTTGATGTTTGACCGTTTGACGTTTGGTTTGGTTATAATTTCCTATCACATCTGCGTCCAAATTGTCTTCGTATTATAAACGCTTAGGAATTATTCATTAAACAAAAAGCATTTTCCTAATGACTCAAATTGGTCTCAAAGCAATTAAATTATTTTCAAATTTCGCAGGTACTTCATAATGCACAATAATTTCAATTGTTCTTACAACTTAGAGTATTAATTTTTATACGCTATTCCACGAACACAAATATTTCAATTCAGCATTTCTATTTGTCAGTTCTTAACATAATTTCTTCCTCTGTCTCTAAACGAAGAAAAAGTCATTCTACAAAGGAAAATTTAGTGATGATTAACCGGTGGTCTCTTTCTAATTTTCTAATAAAAAAAATTTGATAGTTTTCTTCATTAAGCATAATTTGTGAGGCGTGGTCTAACTGTTTCTGTTCGTGGAATAGTGAAAAATTAAGAAAAGGTAGTACCTCGCTTTCATTCCGAAAGTTATAACAAGTTTCAAACACATCTTGCAACCAAGAATGATGGAACGATGGAAGAGGAAGACATTATCTTACATGAAGTAAATAATAAGTGGAGAGTTAGGCCAGCGTTTCTCAAACTTTCGTTTTTCGCGCCTTCCCTTTTTGACCTTCAATAATTCTGCGCCCCCCTGCATAAACACAATAGGCAGGAACTTGGAACTTATTTAATTAATTGGTGACCAAAAAAAAGGTCTCAATTCTTAATAAAACGAGCGCATCGCAAGTGTGATGTGAGGTGACCAAAAAAAAAAGGTAAAGCTTTCAAATTTTAATACAATACATATATGTACTTACAAAAATAAAACTGATACTTTGTACATTTATTTCGTTTATTCGCCCCCCCCCCCCCTACAGTTTAGGCGCGCCACACTTTGAGAAACGCTGAGTTAGGCAATGTTAAAATTGAAGTTGAAGTGAAGTTAAGAGACAATATACTTACATAGATAAATTGATCCAATAAATGTGTGTACAAAGTATTGTCGACTGTGAGCGATTGTATAAAGTTATTAAGTAATCTATAAACAATAAATTTCAGAATGAAGATGGCGCTTATACTAAGTTAGATATCTGCATTCATTATTAACAAAATACAGGATTCTGTTTAATTTTCAGCGCCACCTTTTAAGCTATCCTCTATTTTGCTAACAATTGAAGAAGATTTACAAAATCCATAAAATGGGGAAATACCGTAAAGCACGGTTTATGATTGACATAATATTAACATTGGATATAACATAAATAGTTCAAGTATTTGAATTGCTATGTTACGGTTTATGATTGCCGAAACATAAGCGCTTGACATAAAAGTTCACCAACTTTCAACTTTTATGGAATACTTCCTATTCCTAGCCAATGAGGCTGAAGATGAGCGACTGTTTCACAAGTGCGTATGCCATGGTGACGAAAATCATGACTGACTTTGATATCTGCATTCTTATTTGTTCGTGTTGCTGTTTCAATTATTAAAAAAATACCGGATTCTATTTAATTTTCAGCGCCATCTTTTAAGCTATCCTATATTTTGCTAACAAGTGAAGTTGATTTACAAAATCCACAAAATGGGGAAATACAGTAAAGCACGGTTTATGATTGACATAATATTAACATTGGATATAACATAAATAGTTCAAGTATTTGAATTGCCATGTTACGGTTTATGATTGCCGAAACATAAGCGCTTGACATCAAAGTTCACCAACTCTCAACTTTTATGGAATACTTCCTATTCCTAGCCAATGAGGCTGAAGATGAGCGACTGTTTCACAAGTGCGTATGCCATGGTGACGAAAATGATGACTGAAATTGGAATTATTTTTAAGGTTATTTATTGACTATTGGCATGCGTCCTTGTTCCATATTATGCCTTACGACTTAGGTAATTTATAATGTACCGAATATATAAATGTTATGGATTATATTTAATAAGTTAATATCTTATTTTAAGTGAATCATAAACCGTCCTTTACAATTTTCATCCCAGCGGTGAAAAAGTCTTGTTGGACCTTCACAACTGGCAAAATTCAATTTCAGGGCACGTATCTGTATCGAAACATCAATAATATAATAACAGCATATGACTCGGAAACTCGTAATTTCCGTATTATGTTGATATTCGCATCAAATATTCAATCAAAACTTGTGTATTCAATCGGTTTAAAAGTATATTAATTTTAGATTCCATGATAAAATTTTCAATTTCAATGCATAATTTCATGTTATTTCCGTTTCCAATTGCTTCAGTTGAGTTTATGATTAATTTGTCATCAAATGTATACTCGTACAGTTATAATTTATATTCAAATAATCAGGGCGTAGCAAGAAATTTTTGTCCCTTAAATAAAATTTTTGGAAGGGCCCCCTGGTTTGGTGAGGGAATACGTCCGTACAATAGGACGGACACCAAGCAAGAGGCCCATCACACTCACAGCGAATCCCGAATACGACCACTGACAACAGGACCGTCAACTAGACCGCCCGAATGTAAACGCCGCCAGTTCCGTCACACAAGAAAGAAAAATTTTAATAGATATAAATAAACAATCGAAATAACTTTTTTCGTTTCTGGCTTCATAGTAGTTAAGCCTCTGCCTGCACATTTTTCATTTTAATGCTCTAAGCATCTTAATTTTATTCCCATTATTAGTTTTATAATGAGTGTGGACTTGAAACAAACAAAAAACAATAATTCTTCCGAAATCCGAACAGCATACAATTTATTAGCGTTCAAAGGCTGATGGCAAAGTATAGAGGCTTAAAAGAAGAGAGAAAAGGAAAAAAAAACTTATTAATGACGTTATAAGTGGTTATTTATGTTGACCTATCAACATGATTAAATACTCCCTTGACGCTCATTAATATTTCATTTATACTTGCGTTCCCGCTGTTTTTGGTTAATTAAAAATCGGTGCGTAAAATTCGCAACGCACAACTTTCCGACCAAATACTCGACGATTGATTTGTCAAACATGTTTGACAAATCGCTCTTAGATTATCTAAGTAGATAGTTTTAATGCAAAAGAAATGATATTCAATAACTTTTAAAAGCAAATTAATATTTTTACAGCCAATAGTTCTCTTCTTTACCGACCGATTTTGTTCAGTTTTACGACAAGTTCAAGCTAGAAAGACAGCCGGCCTGATACCAAATTTCATCCCGATATGTTGCTTGATTTGCCCGCAACACACAAACACACACACACACACAGTCACTTCAAAAACCACTTTTTCGGACTCAGGGAAGCGAGATTTGTGGACGTCCGTTGAAAATCCTACATATCTTATAAACTTTCGGTACGGCGGAAAGTAAAAATAAAAACATTGATTATTAATTTTAATTTTATTATTAGTTGACTGACAATTTGTTAGTTTATTTTTTGAATGAATACTTTGAAAACATATAGGTAAATATTTTCAGGTTATTTATAGTAGCTAATATTCCTAACTGAGAACTGACAACTGACAAATGATCAAACTTGTAAACACATTTATTAATTTATGTAAAAGGCGTTTAAAAATGATTTACTTCCTCAGTGTTTCAGTTTCAGCAAATTATGAATTTGAAGCAAGCGGATGTCAATCATTTTGACTCACTTTGTATCATTCCATAATATATTCTTGTTTACATTTAATAAATATATATGTTTATTTTATTTTTAGATACTTTTAATCCTTGCAACTTCAGTAAAAGATGTTTAATGGTAATTGAGAGCCTACGACCGGTTTCGATCAACAAAGATCATCGTCAGGTAAAAAAGGGACCCACTATAAAAATTGTAGTTATGTAATAATAACATATAAAGGAGCTCCCTTTTTACTTTTTTACTTGATGATGATCTTCGTTGATCGCAACCGGTCGTAGCCTCTCAATTACCGTTAAACATCCTTTACTGGAGTGGCAAGTTTTAATTTGGGGATTCCCCTCTATTTTAAAATATTATAATAAGAAAAAAATCCAATAAATTTATATTTGTATAAATAAAATAAAACAAAATAAAGGTGAATGTTCATTTTAATTAAAATGATTTATTGATGCTGGACATTTAAGTAGTTAATATACGCAAAAATAGATGGAGCTACCCATATAAGACTTATTTCCTTACATCTATTCAACAATTTCAAGAGTTCAACCTATAAAAAGCGCTTTCGGCTTGACCTTGGCTACCTACAAAAAAGACTTATTGTCACCGTCATAGCCATGCTAAAGAGACCTGATTTTTTAAATTTCTGGCAGGTATAAAATAATTTAATAAATTTTATAATTAAAAAATTGTATAATGCGAGAATATCTTTGCAAATTCCTGTGTGATTTCGGGATATTACAAATATTCTTGCAGAAAAGCCCACCAATCAAAGGCTTGGACTTTATAGGTAGACATTTTGGGCATCAAACCTTGAGTAAACTATGTCTGTGATTACTGATTACATAAACCGTTGACGGATTGAGTTGTTGATGACCTGCATTAACAAACATGACGATTCGTGTTTGCAATTCTCCGCCGGATTTCGTCTTGGCTTGATATCCGCAAACTATTTTAGTATTCAAAATTCAATGCAATGAATACTAATTTATCTTATCTGATTTCAGGCGCGGATCTAGAATAATATTTCGGGTGACGAGCGGGTGGGGGCTCATACGGCTCAGTACGTAGTAAAAAAATGTTGTTCTTGGAGAAAAATAATGTTTTAGTTAGGACTAACAATTTTCTTAAGTTAACTTATGACTTGGGCAGGGGGGGGGGGGGGCATAACCCCCATGATCACCCTGGCTCCGCGCCTGTCTGATTTATCGAATCAAAGAAATTATCACAAATACTTAAATTTTAATTAAAATTCGAAAAATGCGCAATGAACAAAATTCCGGTTTTTAAACAAATTCACAAATTGTGTGTAAATATAATTTTTTCTGGTCGCATTGTCATAATTTTCTTATAGGATAGGGAAGAGTTAAATCTCTGAAAGCGTTCCTGTAATTAAATTCCCTCGAAGCGAATTGTTTAGAAGACTTACTTCAAGTTAAAGCTTAGTCATTTAGTTCCAACGGCTTTATCTTCAAGTTGCCTTACACTTTCAAATAAGTTGTCGTATGTGGCATCCGGCGGTTAAATGTTTAATTACTTGAATGCTAATTTTACATTATAGACTACATACTACATTCCTACATCAATATCATTCGTCTAATTAATTTGATTTGTGCTTTATTCTCGAATTGTTTGTAAACTCTGAATCAAAACCCCTGCACTTGAACTTGATCTTGAACGTAACGACTTTAAAACTGGCTTTTCATTATATTTAAACTTTTTTTTTAAATTTCAGATGTCGTTGGCAGACTTTCCAAATATGTCAACTCTGCAACCATCTACGTCTAACTTTGGAAATGTAATAAAACTTAATGCAACCACAACGCCTATAACTCCATCAGTAGATTGGGGGCCCAAACGAGACCCCTTACTTATTGTCATATCGATAACAGTGCTCTACACCATAATTTTCATCACAGGCGTCGTCGGAAACATCTCCACATGCATTGTCATCAGTCGAAATAAATCAATGCATACAGCGACAAACTACTACCTCTTCAGCCTAGCAATCTCCGATCTTCTCCTTCTAGTCTCCGGCCTCCCACCCGAAATGTACTCAATTTGGGTGAAATACCCGTACATTTTCGGAGAAGCTTTCTGCGTCATTCAAGGCTTCGCAGCTGAAACCTCGGCGAATGCAACAGTTCTCACCATCACTGCATTCACAGTCGAACGCTATGTGGCAATATGTCATCCGTTTCTATCACACACGATGTCAAAATTAAGTAGAGCTATCAAATTCATTGTCGTCATATGGATTGTTGCGATGTTTTTGGCAATTCCTCAAGCGATGAGCTTCGAAATATATTCGGGTGATGGAGATGATCAATATGTCTGTATTGTTAATCAAACGGTGATTCCGCATGCTTTTGGCATCAGCACAATGCTCTTTTTTGTTATACCAATGTCACTGATTACGATATTGTATATTTTGATTGGATTGCAATTGCATACGTCCACGGTAGGACCATCAAGGGGTAATAGTGTGAGGTTGAAGCATCGAGTCGTCTCATATATGCCCACGTTGACGCAACCTGTGATTATGATAAATGGTGGAGGCGCCGGAACTAGCAGCAATGGTAATGGAAATGCTAATCTTAATGGCGGCGCAGAGGGAAGTGGAGGTAGTGAAATGCAAGAAAATGTGCTTTTGAATCGTCCTACTCTACCACCGGATGAAGATGGCAGGAAGAATTTTGCTAGGAATGCACAGGCTACGAAACATGTCGTCAAAATGTTAGGTAAGCAACAGCCTATCACTAGGGATGTCAAAAAAGTAATCGATTTTTGCCAAATATTTCAAAATTTGAACAGATTCTTACTGACTAAACTTCCACTTGAATACTTATTTTCGGAAAAAAATCCATGAATAGAAAGCCAGGAGACGCCTCTGCCGTAGAAAGGGGCGGACCTAGAATACAAAATGCAAGCAACCGGTAGAGGTTGATTATCAGAAGTCGTTTCAGATATATTTTTTGACTTGACATTTAGAATCGATAATCTTCAAACATCGATATTTTTCTATCGATTAATTGGTCGATATATCGAGATCTATGACAACTTTGATATTTCCCATTCAGAAATTACAGAAATCTACACATTTTTAACGCTGCGTAACTTATCTAAAAGTAAGAATAAAAGATCAGCATTACCATGATCACTCAGCCATCAAAATTACGGAAGCCAGGCACGTGTACGTACAAGGGCAAACAAGGAATTTACGTATACGTATACGTATATCCTTAACCACCGACACGTCTATGTCCTCTTAGCTTCCTGACGGAGTTTTACTCCGTGCGTGCTTTTCACTTGTTTCGTGAGTGAAAGCGCAGTTTATTGTAATCTTCCTTTTGGGATCTCGTGAGGTTTTCTTAGCGTTTAGTTTCTTTTGTATCTTTTTTAACTTTGTGTTTTTTGGGGGGCTTTACATGAGCCAGAGACCAAAATGTGAGTTTTCTAATCGAAGCAAATGGGGAATGGTAGTAGCAAGGATTAGCCGGTTCTAGGCCAATTTTGTGGTGGAAGGCGGAGGGAGCCGGCCTTCGCCACGCCATCTATCGGCAAATCACCAACCCCCCCTTCACCACGGGAACATCATGGTGTTTATTTGGTGTTCCTTTGGTGTTCTCGTGGTGTAGAGGGGTTTGAGGATTCGCCGATAGATGGCGTGGCGGAGAAGGGCTCCCTCCGCCCACCGCCACAACATTGGCCAAGAACCGGCAAATCTTTACTACTGGGAAGAATGTAAGATGCAAACAAAAAATTTACAAAAAAAGTCGTTTATGTATATATTAAGATGGCGCTTAAAATATGTAGATTCCTGTAATTGTATTAGTTCATTTTATAGGTTAACGCAAATGAAAAAAGGGGACCTGGGGAACTTAATTGTTTCTATCAAATCAATCCATTAATTTATTATTTTCCTTTTATATCTTCTTCTATTATTATGATCTGACAGTTAATTCATCGTACTAGCTGGCAACCACTTAATATGTCGTGAAAATAAGTTGGAAACAACGGCAATCAACTTACAACATGATACTTTGAACTTGAACTTTTGCTCTTTTATACTCCGCGTTCATTGTCCCTGTTACCTGAAAATGAAAAATTCCCTTTTCCGAGTGATGTCGTTCACGGAGTAAGTGTTAGTTGAATTATAAACGAATGATTAACAATTTTTAATTCTTTGCAATAATCGTTCTTGAACAAACTGGACGTTGACGTCTAATTGTCAGCCTGTTGACAGGTTTGACCTTCCCAATGAACAGCTGACCTCAAGTATCATATACAACATAAACTAACAAAAGTAACATGAATACTTAGTTCTAAGCAGCTTCTAACTTTTTGAGTGGTTCAAAAATCTAATTTAACAAAAAAATAATTAATTAGAAAGTTTTAAAAGACTTCAACTGAAAGTAGATGAAAGTTTTTAAGAAAAGTATAAAAAATATATATGAATTAACACGAGAACCAGAAAACCAGTTTTTTTTTTATTAAAAGAAAGAAAAAATATTTTCGTGTATGGAATTCTGAAGTAGTACCATAAACTACAGGGGTAACTAACCATCATGGAGTAGGTACGAAATTCACTCTACAAAATTAATTAATTTTGGTCTTTGAAAAAGTGTGAACGAAGAAAGAATTGAGTAAATTAATATTGGCGAGAATTCTCAAATAGGTATATTTAGTATTCACAAAAAGGCTGGGAATAGCTCTCAAGCGCTTAATATGCTAAAGAATATTAGCTGAATGTCACCCGTCGAGCTCGATTAAAATGCCAAGCCTAAGCCCCACAAACTCCATCATCATCTCTTCCAATCCTATTCGTAACTATAAGTAAAAGTAACACGTTATAAAGTACAAAATGTTTCAAGAAAACAACAAAATCTTTGATAAGCCCTCCAACTTCAACTTTAAACCAATACATTTTCACGGAACACGAACAGTATAATTTTTTTGCTAAATTTACCAACGATTGATGTAGTATTTTGTACGAGTACGACGAATTTTACAGAAGGAGAAATTAAGACTAGTTTCGAAATTTTTTATTTAAATTAAAAGTGTAACCCCTACTCAGTCAGTATCTAAAGAGACTTTTATTATAGTCGATTTAATTGCTATGAACCGAGACTATATAATTTGTTTGAGGTGCACACAAAAGAAAGTTAAGATGGCGCTTCAAATATGTAGATTTCTGTAATACTGTAATTAATATAATTTATGAGGAGCGAATTAGCCGAATTACAGAAATCTGCATATTTTGAAAGCCGCCCAAAATTTTTGAAAGCAACTTGGTTATTTGGAAAATCATTAAATTTTCTCCAGTAAATTGGCGATTCACAAACAAATTACAATATTTCACATAAAATTCCATCGTAAATTTTAAAACTAGAATGTCCAGTTTCATTTGTGCAAACTGAGGTGCAAACAGTTAAACCGATTTTGTCAGTTTAAGATATACACTAAAGTTAAGATGGCGCTTCAAATATGTAGATTTCTGTAATACTCTAATTTATATAATTAGAATTACAGAAATCTGCTGCCGCCCAAAATTTTTGAAAGAAACTTGGTTATTTGGAAATTATTAACTTTTCTCAACTAAATTCGAACGAGTTTCTAAGAAAAGTTTGAAAGACTTTAAATGGATCGAAATAACCATAAAATCTTTTGGCGATTCACAAATTACAACATTTCACATAAAATTCTATAGTAAATTTTAAAATTAAAATGCCCTGTTTCATGTGTGCAAACTTATGTGCAAACAGTTAAACAGAGTTGTTAGCTTAAGATATACACTAAAGAGCTATGAAACTTTTATTCATGCCAAAAAAGTTCAGAGAAGTTAATCATTTACAGAATTACAGAGTAAACACAAAATTGATGAGCTCGTGCTCGAGGATGACCAAATTCCTGAGGATTTTTTTTTGTTTGATACTTAACGAAAGAATTTATTACTTTTCCATTGGGAAACGAAAACACTTAAAAGCTTTAGCCTTTCTTAAGACCTTAACATTTTCATTTCTCCGTCTTAAGAGTCTTAACGATCGCAAAGCTATTTCAAGGTGAAGAAATGGTGAAAGTGAAAAAGTGTGATAAAGAACTGAACGATTTTGTGGTTAGGTATATATGCAACAGCAGAAAACTTCAAAGTGCTGTTAACCTTCTAAAACCGTAAATTCGGTAAATTGCTTTTCTTATTCGGTATTACAAAATGCTCAACATAAAAAGCCAAAACTACAATGGATGTAACTGTATAAGGTGTACTTGAACTTTTCAACTTTATTATTCCAAAATGCGAAACAAAACTTTTTACTTTTTAGGTTATTGTAAAAATTCCATTCTCTTCTTGATAATACCTTCTCGATCCCAATGACAAATACGTATTATCGAGTTTGCTCTGATTAAAATACTGAGAATCAACTTCAAGTACGTCTTCCGGTCTAACAACAAAATCCAAACTCTCATCCGAACCTCTCTTTAACATTTTCGGGCATAACTTTTGACAACATAGGTGTAACATTGATATAAAAAATCCCGGCATGATAACCGCCCATAAAATTATTAAAATAATGATGATAATCTTCGCAGTGCACATCGGTTCTTTATCAAAAAATAGTAGAAAAATCGCGCTACCACATACATTAATAAATGTCAATGGAAACAGTAGAAGGAATGGAATGCAAAAGTACAACGGAAAAAACTCGCTCCGCTGTTTACGCTGCCTGGCCATTGAATCTTTTGTCGCCGATCTCATAAGAAACGATGAGTCGTGATCTTGAACTTTTTTCATTTCCTTCTTGTCCTGCTTTCTTTTCTTTTTGCTTTGATGTGTGGAGGAATGCTTTTCGTTTTCTTCGGTATGCTTAAAATAAGCAACTGTTTCGTTCTCATCGCAGTCCGTTCGCGAATGGACGCTATTCAGACCGTAGGCACACAATAATCCTGTAATAATGTTCAAAACCAATAATGTTACCGACACGTACGTGTACCACCAGATGATTTGTGTGAAGCGTGGAAAGATTGGTAAAACGGATATTATCGTCGTCCACAGACACAATTGGGTAAGTTTCAGACTCTCCCACTTATAAGTGAGTCGATCTGCTAGAGGCACCATTTTATAATTATCATGTCATTCCAAAGATAAATTTTGACAGTTGGTGCGTTTCCAAGTAGCTTTTGTTTAACAGATGGCGCTCCACAAATGTAGATGTCTGTAATTGTTATAATGACATTGATATTTATTAATACCACAGATGTCGGAATACTGCCAATTTTTGGTTAAGCCTAAATGGTCTGTAGCAATTAGTGCAGCAGCTTCCGGTAGTAATATTCTTTGGACAATTCCGAAACGAAAATCTTTATAGGAAAATGGTACATATTGCAACGCTGTAATTGAGAGGTATCACTTCCCCTACTGTCACTATTGCTGTATTCATGCTGGACGCTTAGGCGCTCATGTTCGCTCAGAAATGGATTCATGGCGCTACAGAACGCTCAGAAGCCAAAGCAAACAACAAAAAATAGCCTAAGGATGATCATCAAAACAATAAATGTCAAAAATTTAAATCCTAAAAAAACCCGATGACATAGATGCCAAATCGATTTCTCTTAAGAAATTGTTGTATTTATGCTGGACGCTCAGGCACACTTTGGCGCTTATAAACGCTTGAAACATGTCCACGAATCACAAAACGTGCTTTAAGTGCGAACTCGTCGCTCTTTGGCGCTTGCGCTTATAAGCGCTTGAAACATGTTCGCTGTGCAGAAGTGAACGCTCAGAAATTGATACACAGCGCTGCAGCACGCTCAGAAACAAGGGCGAACAACAACAAACAAGTGCTTTCAGTGGCAACTCGTCGCTCTTTGGCGCTTATAAGCGCTTGAAACATGTTCGCTTTGCAGAAGTGAGCGCTCAGAACAACAAAAAATAGTGTTTTAAGAGGATGATCATACAAACAGTAAATGAAAACTATGTTTTCGTTAAGAAAACTGCGTACTTTGTAATGAAAGCATTGTATGCAAATAACTAATCTCTTCGTCGAAATTTGCATCGGGAGTCCAAACGAAGGCCAATCCAAGATACTTCCCAAAAAGAATTCGCTACCAAAAGCTGTTTCAGTATTTTCTACACGCACTCTATATAATTCTTGACTTGACTATATATTACTTTCGGTTAATGTACTCATTTAATTTAGTTGATTGCGTAAATTTATTCAACTTTCCAAATATGTTTCATCAACATGCAGCTGATATGTGTGGCGGTGGTGACTGTGGAAATTCTAAATTTTCTCTATAAATGCTCAATTTGGCGTTGGTCTTTGAAGATTAGCTCAACAGCACACTGAAAACAAACTGGAATGTGAAATGAGCGGAATAAAACAGTTATAAACCGGATATTTACGGAAATTGCTGTATTTGCATAGCTATTAGGTATATCTACGTCGCAACGTGTAAAGTCAATGCGTGTTCAGATAACCAAAAATGGGTTTGAATTTCAACATTATCTCCTGAGAAATTGCTTTAATCACACTTAAAACTGTCGTCGTAGTAACTAATTTGTGCGCTGGGGGGGTTTTTAAGTCTAGTCAAGACAGTTCAAAGTTCGATGATAATCAGAAAGTCTATTTTCTGCTGGGTAGATTTCTGTAGGTTTTTATTAAATTTACAGAAACCTTCATAAATTAACCACCATCTGTTAATTAATTCTCGGGTCATTTATTGTTGCATGTGAAATAAGTACGTGAAATGTTCACATTCGAAATATACTTTGAAGCAAAAGATAAAGAGGATATGAAATTACAAAATACAGGTACCTTTATATTTTAAGCGCCATCTATTTATTATTTCATTTATTGTTTGGTCGAATGTAAAATTTCATGTTGAAATGGCAAATAAAGTTATATTACCTAAATTTTGAAACATTGGCAATCTTATAAAATTCTCAGTTGCGAATAGTTTCTCATCATATTTTACCTAATATAAAGCCGTTTCACATGTCCTTTTATTCTTTTCCAAACAAAAATATAAACATTTTACGAATTTTGGTAGTTTTGTAAACCATGCAAAGGATTAGAGGATTGGACGGGGATAAAAAATTACAAAATGCAGAAACCTTTATATTTTAAGCGCCATCTATTTATTAATACTCGTTTTCATTTATTGTTTGGTCGAATGTAAAATTTCATGTTGAAATGGCAAATAAAGTTATATTACCTAAATTTTGAAACATTGGCAATCTTATAAAATTCTCAGTTGCGAATAGTTCCTCACCATATTTTACCCAATATAAGGCGGTTTCACATGTCCTTTTATCCTTTAGATATAACATTTTACGCATTTTGGTAGTTTTCTAAACCATGAAAAATGCATCATAATAGAAAAATAGCGAAATAAAAAGAAAAAAATTTCCACCAACGCAATGAAAATAGAGAAATAGGGAAATAGCGACGTGCAGCCGGGCACAATTCAATGGTGATGGCAGTTCAAGTGTTAAATTATGTGAAAATGTGAAAAGTTTGTAAAGTAAAGCAACAAAGAATGTGTAACCTAAAGTTGTTGCTACCTATAAGTACCTATGTAAAAAAAAGAATCCTTAGTATTTTCTTCATTCGTGGAATATATAATAAATAACAACAATAAAAGAAATATTGGAATTTATATATTATTTCTTTCATTTTTCGATTTGATTTATTGCGAATATTGAAATTTTTTCTTCTTCTCTCTGAAATTTTATTGAATTGCATAATGCCTACCAATGAAACCTTATTAAGGAATCCTAAAAAATGAAGCATCAAAGACGTAACGCGATTTACTTTTCTTGCTTTGAACATACAAATAAAAACACGGAAAAGTGTGATTTTCCTAAAAGCAAAAACCTCGCTTTGAAGATCTTTCAATGTATTTTTCCGTAACCATAAGTGCTTGTTAAATGTACAATTATAATAAAAATAAACATTTTGGGCACCATAAAAAATTACAATGTTCATCATTTTCAAAATATCACCTAAAAAGGCTGGTTTTCTTA